>JASANB010006473.1:0-31482 GCA_030248155.1 Sabatieria punctata
TTCACCTGAGGGGGTGGTAAATTTTCAATCCTGAGTGGGGCTGAGGGGGTAGCGGCGGCTGACGGGGCGGTTGAGGAAATGGTAAGCCAGAAAGTCCGATTTTTGATTAAACAAAGGTTTAGGCTTATTTTTCGCTTGAATAGGTTAAAATTAGCTATTCTGAGCTCATTTCATACATGTCGTTGGGGGTGTAAAGGGGGGGCCGGCCCCCCCAAGCCCGATTTTTCGGCAAAAGTCCCCCCAGCGGATTTCTGGGGGGGGGGACCTGAAAACCCACTTTTGGATTCCAAAGTAAAGGAAATTTTAGCCCAGCTGAAAACCCACTTTTGGATTCCAAAGTAAAGGAAATTTTAGCCCAGACAATCCAGACAATACGCAATCCTAAATAGGGTTTTTAGGCTACTTTGAAACCCTAAACAGGGTTTTCAGGTTACTTTCTTACCCTGATTAGAGTTTTTAGGCTACTTTTAAACCTTGATTAGGGGTTTTAGGTTACTTTTAAACTTTTTCAGGTTACTTTCTTACCCTGATTAGAGTTTTTAGGCTACTTTTAAACCTTGATTAGGGGTTTTAGGTTACTTTTAAACCCAATTAGGGTTTTTAGGCTACTTTGAAACCCTAAACAGGGTTTTCAGGTTACTTTCGAACCCTGATTAGGGTTTTTAGGCTACTTTCAAACCCTGATGATTAGGGTTTTCAGGTTACTTTCAAACCTTAAACAGGGCTTTAACACTTGCTAGAAAGGTTTTCAGGTTACTTTCAAACCCTGATTAGGGTTTTTAGGCTACTTTCAAACCCTGATGATTAGGGTTTTCAGGTTACTTTCAAACCTTAAACAGGGCTTTAACACTTGCTAGAAAGCCTAGAGAGGGTTTTTAGGTTGATTAGAAACCCTAAACAGGGTTTAAGAACTGCATTCAATCACTAAATAGGGTTTTTTAGTAATCCTATAAGTCAGAACAGGGTTTTGCGCGTGCCTTAGAATCGAAATTAGGGTTCTCTGGACTATTTTTAGTCAATATAACGCATTTCAATCCGTATTTTATTGCTGAAACTCATATTTAATACGTATTTTGAGCGCAAAACAGCTTTTTATTACATTCATTGGTTCATGGAGTCGACAAAGCCCACTTTTGGACCCCCAAAAAAAGGTCGCAAAACCCACTTTGGACTTGGTCCCAAAACCCTATTTGGGATTTGAAAAAGGTCCCCCCCACGGAAAAACCCAGCGACATGTATGGCTCATTTACACCTAATCTAGACACACTTTTATCATAATTTTCGGGGGTAGCGGCGGCCTGATGTGGGTCAGGCCCCTCAACCACATGTCTGCGTGGGGTACCAATTATGGCAGTCCGGTACCATGTTGCGGCTAGTCTAGGTACCGACGGCAGCGTAAAGTACATGGTACCGGTACGATAATAAATGGCACCAGTACAATAAAGGAAATGTTAAGTGGCTGGCAGTAAGTCAGTATAGAATTACTTTAGTACTGGCGTAGGACGACTTGAACATTTGGTCCACCCGTTCTTCCTTGTTCAGCTGCTCTATACCGTCTGTCAGGTCTCCTATTTTCGACAGCTCGGCCTTAGTAATCTGCGCAGAACGCTCAATATTGGCGTCCTGCTTTAGCGCTTCCATGTCAAAGTGCTAAAAGAGAACTGAGAATAATAACATTCAGCTGTCCTGTCTAACCTGTTTAGTGAGGGCCAGATGCACACAGGCCTGTCTGAGTCTTAGGAGCATGACCAGAATGCAGGTTATGTCCGTCCGATCCTGCTTTTCCAAAACGCGCACACGAGATCTAAACAAATGCCATTGTCAATGATTGGTCCTAGCCACTGACTGACTGGCAGCAGGCAAACCTAACGCATCATACAAACAGTGATCGGCCATTGATGTTGAAGGGGATTGAGTCCGGATTTTAACAGCAATTCTAGCGATTTCTGATAGAAATTGCAAAAGTGCGAAAAAAGCGATTTCTGACAGAAATTCTAAAAAAGTGCCAAAAAATCATTCTAAAAATTGCTTCCCAGAAAAATCATCTTGGGCAGAGGGGTTCCTGTAGGTTTGGCTCTTGTCGGTGGGGGTACCTTAGTAGAGCAGACCTTAGTAAGCCTCCCTTCACCTGTAGGCAGAACTAAACATTAGAAAATGTGGACTAAACAACCCAAAAATGCTACCGGGTGCGGTCTTTCGCTGCCTAATCATCTTGGTTGGCGTCTGGGTGCGGCTTTCCCCTCACCGGATACTCAGTGGCCCAACCCAAGGGTTTGCCAAGCCGGCCAACCACTTCCCAAACTTCGGTCATTTTGATGTGATGAGTTCTGTTGTCCTTCTCCTGGTGTTGCTATCTAGAACAGAGCTTTGTAATCAGGTCAAAGGTAGCAAAATAACACGCCAAAGGTTAAACGCCAAGTAGAATCAAAAGTAGACTAAACCTATCCACTGGTGCCTACACTTACCTAGAGACTAACTCTAAAATTGAACATCAACATGGCCACAAACCTATCCCCTGGTACCTAAAATTGAACATCAACATGGCCACAAACCTATCCCCTGGTACCTAAAATTGAACATCAACATGGCCACAAACCTATCCCCTGGTACCTAAAATTGAACATCAACATGGCCACAAACCTATCCCCTGGTGGTACCTAAAATTGAACATCAACATGGCCACAAACCTATCCCCTGGTACCTAAAATTGAACATCAACATGGCCACAAACCTATCCCCTGGTACCTAAAATTGAACATCAACATGGCCACAAACCTATCCCCTGGTACCTAAAATTGAACATCAACATGGCCACAACATCAATCAGCGCTAACCTAAACCTATCCACTGGTACCTATACTTTCACTTAGAGAATCTACATGGCCACAACATCAACCAGAGCTGAGAGCCAGGCGAGTTTTGGGGTTTTGGGGTACAATCACACAGTATAGCCCAGCTTTCAGCCTTGGCCGCAACATCAACCAGCGCCGAGAGCCGGGAGAGTTTTGGGGTAAAGCACAAATCAGCGTAGAGTTTTGGGGTAAAGCACAAATAAATCAGTAGAGTTTTGGGGTAAAGCACAAATCAGTGCATTTTACTCGCCAGCGTAGAGTTTTGGGGTAAAGCACAAATAAAAGCACAAATAAATCATTAGAGTTTTGGGGTAAAGCACAAATCAGTGCATTTTACTCGCCAGCGTAGAGTTTTGGGGTAAAGCACAAATAAATCAGTAGAGTTTTGGGGTAAAGCACAAATCAGTGCATTTTACTCGCAATCAATCACACAGTATAGCAGGGTTGCCAGGTTGGGGGTTTTACCCCCAAATCTGGGGGTATTTTGCCACCATTTGGGGGTGAAAATTTCATCTGGGGGTTGGGGGTACAAATCTGGGGTATTTGGAAATTTTTTGGGGGTTGGGGGTTTTTTGGGGGAATTTGCTAAAATTTAGGGGATTTTTTGGGGGGTTCGGGATTTTTGAGAATTGTCTTCTTCAGACTAATCATCGAATGTTATTTTTTACCAGTGATGAATCAAAGTTCAACACATTGTTTGAAAAAACGTAATTTCATCGATCTGTCGACCAAAAAAATCGAGGTTTGACATTTTGTATTCTGAAGAACTTTTTTATGAGGAACTTTCAAAACTCTACGTTAGAAATTCTTTTGCAACAGTGAAAAAAATTAGAAATATTGCGTGGGTACGCGGCATTACATAACTTGAAACAAAATTTTAGAAAATTTTATCCATGATTCTGTAGTTTTCTTTGCTGTCTGATGCCTGGTCTGATCGTAATTTGAGTGATTTCTTACAGAATTATATTTTGCAATTTAGTTGTACATGTAATAAATTTAATTCTTTCTGTTTCTCACTATATCTATCGTCTGCTGGAATGTGAAATTCAGCTTCCATCAGCTCTAAAAGTACATTTTAAATCTGGGGGGATTTTTGGGGGTATTTTGAAAAGTCTGGGGTTTTCTGGGGGAATTTTTTCTCTGGTTTAGGGGTTTTTTTGGTCTGCAGACCTGGCAACACTGCAGTATAGCCCTGCTTTCAGCGTTAGCCACCACATAGCAGCAGCTTTTACTCGCAATCAATCACACAGTATAGCCCTGCTTTCAGCGTTAGCCACCACATAGCAGCAGCTTTTACTCGCAATCAATCACACAGTATAGCCCTGCTTTCAGCGTTAGCCACCACATAGCAGCAGCTTTTACTCGCAATCAATCACACAGTATAGCCCTGCTTTCAGCGTTAGCCACCACATAGCAGCAGTGCCTCAATCACACAGTATAGCCCTGCTTTCAGCGTTAGCCACCACATAGCAGCAGTGCCTCAATCACAGTTTTTGGGGTAAAGCACAAATCAGTGCATTTTACTCGTGCATTTTACTTGCAATCAATCACGCAGTATAGCCCTGCTTTCAGCGTTAGCCACCACATAGCAGCAGCTTTTACTCGCAATCAATCACACAGTATAGCCCTGCTTTCAGCGTTAGCCACCACATAGCAGCAGTGCCATGAGCGCTGAGAGCCGGACAGGCAAGTTTTGGGGTAAGACAAAATCAGCCCTGCTTTCAGCGTTAGCCACCACATAGCAGCAGTGCCTCAATCACACAGTATAGCCCTGCTTTCAGCGTTAGCCACCACATAGCAGTGCCATGAGCGCTGAGAGCCGGACAGGCAAGTTTTGGGGTAAGACAAAATCAGTGAATTTTGCGCAAAGCACAATCATAGTAGCAGCAGTGCCACCAGTGCCTCAATCACGCAGTATAGCCCTGCTTTCAGCGTTAGCCACCACATAGCAGCAGTGCCATGAGCGCTGAGAGCCGGACAGGCAAGTTTTGGGGTAAGACAAAATCAGTGAATTTTGCGCAAAGCACAATCACAGTAGCAGCAGTGCCACGAGCGCTGAGAGCCGGGCAGGCAAGTTTTGGGGTAAGACAAAATCAGCGAATTTTGCGCAAAGCACAATCACACAGTATAGCCCAGCTTTCAGCCTTGGCCACAACACCAACCAGCGCTGAGAGCCAAGTTTTGGGGTAAAGCACACACAAAAACAGATAGACCGGTAGCAGCAGTGCAACCAGCGCTGAGAGCCGGACGGCAAAGCTTTGGGGTAAAGCGCACACAAAAAGAGATACCGTGGTGCAATCAGTGAATTTTGCGGAAAGCACAATCACACAGTACAGACCAGCTTTCAGCCTTGGCCACAACATAAACCGGCGCTGAGAGCCGGACGGCAAAGCTTTGGAGTAAAGCGCACACAAAAAACAGATACCTGGAAGAGTGATAGCAGCAGTGCAACCAGCGCCGAGAGCCGGGCGGGAACCTCTGGGGTAAAGCGCACACAAAAACAGATACCTGGAAGAGCGGTAGCAGCAGTGCAACCAGCGCCGAGAGCCGGGCGGGAACCTCTGGGGTAAAGCGCACACAAAAACGGATACCTGTAAGAGCGGTAGCTGCAGTGCAACCAGCGCTGAGAACCGGGCGGGCAAGCTTTGGGGTAAAGCGCACACAAAAAGAGATACCGTGGTGCAATCAGTGAATTTTGCGGAAAGCACAATCACACAGTACAGACCAGCTTTCAGCCTTGGGGGTAAAGCGCACACAAAAAGAGATACCGTGGTGCAATCAGTGAATTTTGCGGAAAGCACAATCACACAGTACAGACCAGCTTTCAGCCTTGGCCACAACATAAACCGGCGCTGAGAGCCGGACGGCAAAGCTTTGGAGTAAAGCGCACACAAAAAACAGGTACCTGGAAGAGGGATAGCAGCAGTGCAACCAGTGCCGGAGAGCCGGGCGGAAACCTCTGGGGTAAAGCGCACAGAAAAACGGATACCTGGAAGAGCGGTAGCAGCAGTGCAACCAGCGCCGAGAGCCGGGCGGGAACCTCTGGGGTAAAGCGCACACAAAAACGGATACCTGTAAGAGCGGCAGCTGCAGTGCAACCAGCGCTGAGAACCGGGCGGGCAAGCTTTGGGGTAAAGCGCACACAATAAGACAATAAGAGATACCATGGTGCAATCAGTGAGTTTCGCGGAAAGCACAACCACACAGTACAGACCAGCTTTCAGCCTTGGCCACACAACATAAACCGGCGCTGAGAGCCGGACGGCAAAGCTTTGGAGTAAAGCGCACACAAAAACAGATACCTGGAAGAGCGATAGCAGCAGTGCAACCAGCGCCGAAAGCGGGGCAGGAACCTCTGGGGTAAAGCGCACACAAAAACAGATACCTGGAAGAGCGGTAGCAGCAGTGCAACCAGCGCCAAGAGCGGGGCAGGAACCTCTGGGGTAAAGCGCACACAAAAACAGATACATGGGGAAGAGCGGTAGCAGCAGTGCAAAAGCTAATCAGGAAGCAGAGTGACCATGCCACCACGTTTTGGCTAACCACACACAGCAGGTAAAGCGCACACAAAAACAGATACCTGGAAGAGCGGTAGCAGCGGTGCAACCAGCGCCAAGAGCGGGGCAGGAACCTCTGGGGTAAAGCGCACACAAAAACAGATACCTGGAAGAGCGGCAGGCAGAGCTCGTCGGCAGGAAGCTAATCAGGAAGCAGAGTGACCATGCCACCACGTTTTTGGCTAAACACATTGGCTAAACACACAGCAGGTAGAGCACACAAAAACAGACCTGTTTTTGCGTTTCTCCAGGTCGGCAGGCAGAGCACATCGGCAGCCAGTTCATAAGGAGGAAGCAGAGTGACCAAGCCACCACACGTTTTTGGCTAAACACACACAGCAGATAAAGCACACAAAAACAGGTACCTGTTTTTATGTCTCTCCAGGTCGGCAGGCAGAGCACATCGGCAGCAGTCGGCAGGCAGAGCACATCGGCAGCAGTCAGCAACCTCGCAGAGCCACCATACCACCGCACGTTTTTGGAAAGCACACACAGCAGGTAAAGCACACACAAAAACAGATACCTAAAACTAAAATTATAAGTACAAGTATTTTTAAAATTTCAATCACTATAGAGTGCATAGCCCATTCTGGTTGCTCAGGAGTGATGGCACAGAAGCGTAACCGGCCTGACGACTCGATCAGCAGGCACTTTTCTGAGAGCACCTTCTCCGATTGGGATTCTTTGGGTAAAGCAGACAAAACACATTAACGTTTATAAAACAAAAACTATAACTATTTTTAAAACTTCAATAGCTTTTAAATTTGTCAGCTAGTATAAAAAATTAAACAGCAGTACCTTTTTCACTGTAGAGTGCATAGCCTATTCTTGTTGCTCAGGAGTGATAGCACTCATGCGCAGCCGGCCTGACAGGAGTGATAGCACTCAAGCATAGCCGGCCTGACGACTCGATCGGCAGCAACGTTTTCTGAGAGATTGGGCATCATCATCATCGCCTAGGTACACACACAACCTACCAGGTTTCGAAGGCAGTTTCAATTCCAAATACCCTAAAACCTCCTAGAAACTCCTAACAATTTTTATAAATCCTAGAAACTCCTAAGAAATCCCAGAAAAATCCCAAAAATCAAAAACCCCATCCCAGATTTTAAAAACTCCAGAAAAACCTCTAACTCCAATCTCAAATTTTTACACCAATCCCAAATCAAAAACTCCTAGATCTAGAAGGAAACTCCTAACCTGGCAACCTTGCCTTACCTTGTCGGTGATCAGGCTGTCACAGAAGGAAGCACTCGCTGAACGTGATGAGCGGCCAAGCTATCGATGCACGAGCCCACACAGCTGACTTGTCTTCAACCACGGCAGTAGGTGCAGCTTCTCTCGCCAACAGCTGCAAACGAGAACGGGTACACGGTTACGGTTGCACATAAACAAGCAACAGTACCAGGGCAATGCCTTGCCACAGAGAGCAGCTGGCCTGGCAGGAACGGAGGCTGACTGGATCGCAAACTGGCAGAATGATTTTTCACGGCTGCGCGCCCCTTAAATAGTGGCCGGCCTCACAGTTCTGAGCGACAGCCTACTCTAGGGAGGGGTGACTGCCTAGCAAAACACTACTGCATGCAAATATTTCTTATCTACAGTAGTGCTGACCTTGCCTGGCCGACATCAAACGCCATTCTAAGCGAACCGGGAATTTCGAAAAAATTTAACACACGGGTCTCAGCGGCCAACTCTCTCTGAGTGGAGAGCAAAGCTGAAAACTTAGGCTTTTCTTCAACTGAATTTCGAGCACTGTGAAAAAATTGCGTTGGTGTAACTTATGACATAGAATGTTTTCAGATTAACTGATTTGTATTTAACATGTCTATAGATAGGGGATTGTGCTGCCGAGTAGAACTCAATTTTTTCAAAAAGTGGACTGAGGCATTTCTTCGTCTGAACGCTTCAATTGTTAATTCGGGCTCAAATAGGTACTGTTATTTTACTATAGTATAGTAAAACAAAAATTAGTAATACTAGTGGTATTTTACTAGTAGTAAAATAATAGTAAAAAGTAAAAATAAGAACCAATAGTAAAGTAAAAATTAAATTAAATTAACAAAGACCGGCAATAGTAAAATGAAAATTTTACTACTATTTTACTAGTTTTTGGCGAGTTCCAGCCAAAATCTTAAGCGATTTTGCTATAAAAGACGTGTACGTCCAAGTTTGTCAATCAAACTTCACAAATTTTTGTCTCTAAAGTTTGGAGAACATCGTATCATGATTAAATCTAGCAACTATTTAGCACCAACATTAAGAGCCATATTTTTTAAGAACCGGGCAGGTCCCCTTATATTGGCGGAACATGAAATTTTCTGACCTATACTTTTTATGTGACGAATCAATAGGTCTTTAGTAGAAAACCCCACCACTGTGGTATTTTTGCTCTGCGATATCGCTTGGGGTATTTATGGCCAAAAACGTGATTTTGGACATTTTCAACTAGTTCTCCAGTGCGCAATTGCCCATCGCGGTCATTTATTCAGCATAAATTAGTCTTACTATGACCACTGCACCTACAAAGTTTGGGGCTGCTCGATTCAGGCCAGCGTGAATACCGTTGATTTTAGGGGTTATTTTAAAAAGTGAAAAATAATTTTTTGACGTCCCTCACAGATTTTGGCTATACTTTTAGGGTAGATAGATTTTTGGCATCGCCCGAATTTCTGAGTTATTCATGTTTTAATTTTCCAAAAAAAAGTTTTGCGGTATCTTATAGAATCATTCACAATTCCGGTCTCTATGAAGCTAGAGCGACCCGCAGTAAATCGTTGGACGTAGAATGTGATGGGCTATCCAACCATATACGCGAAATTGATCTACGACCATTTATACCAGAGTGGTACTAAGTCAAAGTTTCGATCGAAAATGACGCAAGTTCCGACCTGGTTTCCTTCAGATTTTGACACCTGCTGCCGAACTAATTGGTCAAATGGCGTAGATTCGGCCGTCAAATGATAGCTGAGATTCTTACGATTCGGAAAATGACCATATTTTTGCTCTAGAGTGCCTTGTTCTCACGATATGGGCATTTAAATATACAGGGTGTGCCAAAAAAAACAACCCAGCAGATTTTTCGCTGTAGCAACCGCAAATCTCAGCCGATTTGAATGAATGCTTTTTTAAATGAAAGATAAATAAATTCTTGATAGATTGATGCAACGTTTATTAATGTATTCTGCTTAGTTCCTGAGATATTCACTCTCTCAACTGGCAGATAATATCCTTCTTTTATTTTATACCAGGCTTGCTTGTAGACAGCCATAAACTATTCTTTCTCTTCCAGCCACAAGATGATCACGTCAGCCGGCCACAGATCACGTCGGACTCACCAGTTTTGTGGCGGGGCTGACTATTTTATCTGACTCCAATGGAAACTGGGGTTAGTTATGCTCAACAGAAAGAGCAGAGCATTTTTATTCTCTTTCTAATTCAACAATGAACAAATTCAACAATAGACAAGTTTCTTCTTCATAAGTTAGTTCGTTTTTATGTTAGTTCCTACACTTCAGTCAAATAGCATGTCATGTACACGTTACATTTCCATTACATTACATTCCATTACATTACACTACATTTCGTGCATGTCATGTACACATTACATTTTTACATTACTGTGAAATTGCAGTGAGAGATTGAGGTGCATATAACAACCCAGAGCATTCCTCCTTTCTGAGCCCGCAAACGTTTTTAGTAAGATGTTTTCATGGTGTTTTATGCATAAATTTATAAACGCCGAAATGCTTAATTACATATTCTTGAAACAAATTAGGTGGATAACTAACCGTTCTAAAACAGTAAAGTGCCAGTATGTATGATGCATAGCAAAAACGGTATTTCTTACCTTAGAAAATTTTTGCAGAAATATCGAGTGTGTTTGAGCGATTTTTTCTGAAAATGCCCATTCAAATGCCCGGTATTTTAAAAAAAAATCGGGTGTACCCGGGCATGGGAACACCCATTTGACGTAGTTTTGCTCAAAAATACCCAGTTTCTGGTATGGGTATGGGTATAGCCGATCACCAATAGTTGAAAGCGACCAGAGTTGTGAATGGTAGGCCAGATAATATGCAAGGCTGTTATTTACACCTAATACACGACTGGGCACGCAGGCCTCAACACAGCCAGGAGCCTGCATCAGACAGAGTCAGACAGAAGAAGTCACAATGATACTATTGTCCTCACTCTGTCTGTCAGACTCCTCCTGCAATCGAGAGGCAGAGTTATCTCGATTGCGGGCCTCCAACTCAGCTGCAGACTGTCTCACACATCTCAAGTACAGTAGCAGCGGAGATAGAAGCCCATCGTCAGCTGCCTCAGCTCGCTGGCAAACAGAAAATGGACGAACGGCTCCATTTCCCAGACCAGGTGTCCGGCCCCCAACGACACCACATACAGCAGCTGGTCTGCCCAGTCAGCCATGTCTCTCCGCAGGTAACTGCGCAGATGCGTGGCAGCCACACAGACCAGCTGAGGCAGCGTGACGACAAGGCCCACAATCACCAGTCGTGTCTCGGTGCTTCTTCTTCGTCTGCCGGGCCGCACCGCCTGAAATCAACAGACCAGTTCTTAACACAGTATTGACTGTTTGCTGCTGTCAAACATCTTTGACTAAACTCACAAAACTGACACTCTACAGCCGTTTGAACTACGTTTGGCCGCCCAGGCTGACGCATAGATGTAAGGGGGTCCGATTTTTCAGACTTCAAGTTAATGTCTCCGATTTGGCTAAAATTTTGTATTTTGTTATAATTTTACATAAAAAGACGTTTTATCACCTTCCCGGCCATTTTTGTGGGACTCAATTTTTCGACCCACTCTCAGCTCTTGGGTCTTAACTTGCACAATGAACGTGTAAACTTGCGCATAGCGTTTTTGGAACCAGAAGATAATTCTGTTTCAAACGATACCCTACTTCGATGGATTGCAGACAAAAAATTTTTCGAGCCCCTTCAGGGCCAATTTTGATCCCGGTTCAGGTGCGATTACCGCTATTTATTTATTGCGATTTTATTTCATGAAAATGCGGCGCTATCTATTCACTTCCGATCGCGCACAAAAATCGAAGAAAAAATGGCCCCAAATTGAGATTTGCGGCCTTGGAAGTTGTCAGTTCAACCATTTGCCCTTATGAAGCCAGACATCTGCTGGGTTGTTCTTTATCACACTTGTTCATTGCCAAAATATCTGTTTTGACTTTGAGGACAAATATCTCAGGAGCAAGACAATCGGTATCATAAGTTACAAGAAATGCAAGAAGACTGTCATACGTATCTCAAAGGAAGAAAAGTCGTCGTAGCACCTTACCCTATCAGGCGGCTCATCATCGTTTGCCGTCAGTTCACTAAGCAGTCTTCGTTTCTTTCTCAGTTCCTTGCTCAGTTCAGCACATTGGTCAATCAACGCCTGACAGTGCAACCGCGCTTCCTCTGCCCCGCTAACCAAGTCCAACTCTTGTTGCAAGAAATTCTGGAAGAAACATTTGATTAATGTTCAACCGTAAGAGAGAACATCAAAATACAGAACCTTGATTTGATCTTGCAGCTTCGGATTTTCCTGCATCTCCGTGAACTTTTGATCTCTAGCCACCTCCTGCCGTTGCAACTGCTGCTGGAGCGGTTTGTTACACGAAACTGCCTGCAAATCAAACAGAGATAGAATATAAGGAAACAGCGAAAATACCAATAACACCAATACTGACGCGTCGGCGGTGGTAAGGGCTTTACTTTAGTAACAATATACGGGCGCGACACAGGCCAAGACTGAGCAACAGATGCGTCTACCTGAGCTGGGTATAGACCATACGTGTGACCCTAACACGTAGTAATACAAATTAGCATGTAACTCGACGCGCACTGGTAAAACGCCTAGGCACGCAATCACACGCGTTCACACACATACGACATCACCCCCCTCTCTGAAAAGAGGTGACTAACCGGCAGAATGAAGTGGTTATTACACACACAACAAATCACAGATCATGTATTTTGAAGATACACGTCTTCTACCGGTATTCCGTTGTGGTGAAATCAAGGATTTTCGCGGGTGGGTGGCAGTTGGAACAGCTCACTAAATGCTGCCGACCTCCCGTCACTAGTTGAACGTTGGTATATTGTCGCAAACATCGTGGATTCTGTGCGGCACTTGGAAATTACAGCCATGTTCTCACATCTGCTCAAATACTGGCCTCCCTGGTCTGTGCTGGTGACAAGTGGTTTGCAGTGGACTTGGCGCTGAGGCAACTGCATCACTGACATCTCAACTCGTACCATTGGTGCCCAGACACACTGAACTGACTTCGGCTTTTTACAGCGCAATGAAGTGCTTGTCATTAGGCTTGACCAAATTCGGCAGTGAGGTGGTGATTGTGTACATCGACTGACACAGTGCCAACATTCCACTGTTCGACTTTGCGTCTGCTGGTAGGCAGGTGGTGCTTCTTGAGTCAGGTTGTTCAAATCTAACAGGTTGTTAACCAAGTAGGTTTGCATTCCTTTCCGACTCAGAGCACTGATGTTGACAATGCCATAATTGGTGCCTCTTCTTCTGCCGCTGACCAGCTTCTTGGGCTGTTCCTGGCAGTTGATGTGCAAGCAGTCAGAATTGCGGATACAGCAATGAGTAGGTACCGTCTTGTGACCTTGAGCACACGAGTCTTGTAGCCCTGGTGCATCTGCCCAGATAAGCCCCACTGACTTGCTTGAAACCTCTGCCTGACAGGTTTTCTTCCTGCTGCAGACATTCTGGTTCTGGCAGGGGAGACAGATTTGACTGTGGGCTTGACGCTCCTCTTTGCCTTGGTATCGCTCCCAACTGCGATTTCCACGTTTCTTGCCTTGTCTTGCTGTTGACTGCTGGACTTTCAGTTGGCTAGAAGATTTCTCCTCTCGGGTGAGCTTGTTCAGCACTGTGCACTGGTAGTGTTGTTTACTCTGGCTGCGTCCAATGCGCAACCATTGAGGCTCCAATGACCAGTTTTGTAGCACCCATATTTGGTTGTTGCTGCATGGTGCATTGTGCCAAACGGTGTGGCATCCAAGCAACCCCACTCTGGTGGTGCCTAACTGGTGATTGGAAATAACGTCACAGACCAGTGTCAAAGAGTTTCCTGGGTTGACCTCTTCATTTGACTTGACCATAGCAGTCTGCTTCTTCCCTTGTTGGCACATCAGCTTTGCTTCACTGGTTGCTGCCCACAAACTGCATGTCACGGTCGGTTCAATCCCTCTTTGTGATGGCTCAACCCTACCAACAGATTGAATGTTGAAAAAATGAAGCGATGGCGGCTCAATCCTTCCACAGAATTGAGTTCGGACAGCTTGGATGGCTCTGCTGGGAGGATGCGAAATTCTTGATTCCTCTTCACACCAGTTCTGAACTGTGCCAAGTTTTCCTCTCCATTGCTTGGAGGTTGACCACTTGGTCATCTTGAAGTTCCAGCTTACTTGGAGTCCATTCCAACTATTGACCAACAAGCACACTAGTGCCCCAGGTGGAGATGAACTTCTACTGGTGGAGAACTCCCATTGGCAGTAGCACGCTGTCTGACCAATGACCACTGGTGGGTGGTGCAAGATTGTAGACCGGATCTGACACTGCATGACAGTGTAACTGTACCTGGCCGCTAGCTCTCGAGTGAGCATTCCACTTGCTCTACACACTAGTTTGCAGCGCGGACCACCCTGTTGACAAACTGCAGGCATACACTGGTTGTCACAGCTTGCAAGTACCACTAGAGTACACGAACACATCATAGGTGACATTGCGGGTGTCCAGTGATCAACTTGTCTTTTGTCTTGGTGCAGGCTTGATGCATACATCTGTACCACAACTGACCCAATGTCAGGCACAGGCTTGCTGTTCCTCGGCACTTGACTAGCCGCGTTTGTACTAGCATACCATAGCAACACAACTGACTCAGGTTTTCCGTGACCCGAGTTTCCAGTTAACCATCGCACTCTTGCACCCTTTGGCCTGGCCACAGCCCGGTGCTTGCTGGTGTAGAAGCTAGGTACACACACAATACAGTACAAATATAACTCATCACAGAGCGAATCACGTTTCACACGATTTTCACAGTTGCCGGCTTCTGTTGGGCTCCTAGTGCGCATCTGCCCAGTGCTCTGGTGAGGTTCGACCGGCGGCCGTGAGAACTGCACCAATCTCACGCCTGGCTGGTGTTGCGGTCGGTGGCGGGTTATTTCTTTTCTTGTGGTAAAAGTCGTGCCTGCAGCACTGTCTGTTACCACTGTCCCTTTGACGCGTGCTGGACTACATGAGCCGCTAATTGTGCCACAGAGATGGTCGCTAACTGGCCCCTGTGTGCGCAGGGCCGCTGAACGGCAAGTGCTGGTGTCGCAGAACGATCTGCACAGTCTGTTAGTTGGTTGTAGTGAATACACCCCGTTGGTTGGTGACAGCACGAATTGCGGTGTGTTGTACACAATCGACAGTAGTAGCCGGCATGGGCGGGACTCGGCGACCGGGAAGGGATAGGTGTTCGGAGTCTTCACCGCGACCCCTGGCCACCCCGCAGCTAGTGCCGGAGCTCCTTCGACACCCAAGCGGAGCCCGCCAGGATCACGGGTTGGACAGACCCCAGCCTCCCGTACCCCCAGACCCTGATGAGTCTTCTGGAAGAACGTAGGGGTTGTAGGTCGCCGCCCCCCAGCCGCTTTGGTCACCAAACTAGGCGCTACAAGCCTGCCCAGTTTCGAAGTAGGTGTACAGTACTTACTGACAGACGAAAGCACGTTGCAGAATAGATGCTGACCAGTACAGTAGGCATAGCAGGAGACAACCTGCTTGTTGACGTCAAAGGTCTTGCAGTGACTGACAGAGTGACCGTTTGGCAATAGCAGTGCAGTGATGCCCAGGTGTGGCGGTCCCAGTACATCATCTTGCAAGTCAGGTGTCTCGGGCTGCGTGGGTTGGTCGACCAACATCGCGCCTGACCCATGGGTGGCTGCGAGGGACCCCACTCCAGCAGTGCGCACAGTTGCAGCTCGGTCTACAACAAAGACAAATGACATGCCAAACAATACGAAAAATTGCTCCTGACGTCCCTGTCCTGAGGTTATGTAAGTGGAGCGGCCCGAGTGACCATGTGAGCTATTATGACCCGCGCTTCTCACACGGTATGGTCCTCTGGTACTGCGATAGATGCCCCATTTCCTTTGAGGGCCGCCGTGGCTCGGTCGAGTGGGGCTGGCGGCCGTACCCTCCATGGCAATGAATATTTCGACTGCAGCTATCGCCCTTGCAGCCGTTGGAAGTACACGACCCGACAGTTGCTGCTGCAACAAGTGAACAACACCCAACAATGTACAAACGAGCAGCATCCCAATACATAGTCGGACTACAGACTGTAGGCTACTGTAGTTGCAGGATTTCTGGGTTTTGTGATTGAGTGTTTTTATTTTTGGGCCCAAATTGATGTTACATATACACTCAGCACATACACCCATTAGCTGCGTAGTTGCGTTGTTTTCTAGACAAGATGGTCTAAACTGTGCTTGGGGCGTTTTAGCGCACCGACTACAATTTGGGCAACGGCGGATGGAAAGCTCGGAGCTTCTTAACCCTGCTGTTAAGTCACTTACGACTGCCTTTACAGCGATACCTGACCGAAGTCGATTGTAGTTGATGCACTTGCTCGGTGGAGTGTCTTTCTTGTTTGATGAACCAAAACGCCTCTGTTGAGCAGTTTTTCGGTGGTGACAGCAGTCAGTCGTTCGTGGTTGACGGCCATGTCCTCGCTTGTGCCAATGAGGTCGAGCGGTTTTCGGTGTCGTCAGATTGTAGACGTAAGTCGGCGCACTTGCAGATGGCTCAGCTGTCTCCGTCACAGGTGACGCTTGAATACGAGCTCCTCTAGTGCACGGTGCCACCTTCTCCATTGCCATTCTCGAGAGAGGGGAGCTAGGCCTGTGCCCGCTAAATCGCTGCGAACACACAAAAGAAAACAAGCAGCTTTTTTAGCCGGCGTTGCCAATGACGCGTCGGCGGTGGTAAGGGCTTTACTTTAGTAACAATATACGGGCGCGACACAGGCCAAGACTGAGCAACAGATACGTCTACCTGAGCTGGGTATAGACCATACGTGTGACCCTAACACGTAGTAATACAAATTAGCATGTAACTCGACGCGCACTGGTAAAACGCCTAGGCACGCAATCACACGCGTTCACACACATACGACAAATACCTCGTCGTACTTGCGCTTTCAGACGGTTAGCTGTTGGTCAAAATTGCGTTTAGTCTTGGCTGCTTCGATCTCTCGGCGTCGCTCCTGCAACCGCAATGCGCGTGCCAACCGTAACAAACAACTTATTTGTCTTTCTAACTAACTTTACTACAAGTTGTAAACGAAAGTACGCAAGAAGAGACCTTGGTTTTTAGTTGATTCAGCTCTCGGTCGTAGCGCAACTTCCACTGGCGGTACTTCTCCGACTCTTCCGTTAGCCGCTTAACAAGCTTAACACGCATTTGCTTCAGGGTCTAGATAGAAGGAGACGGTGATGTCTGACTGCCAAACAACATAAAAACCTGTATCTAGTCTCGCAGTCGTTTAATGTTGTTGTCGTTCTCGGATTTCAGCTTTTCTAGCTTCTTCGTCTCAACCAACCTTCGTTCGTAGTCGGAGATCTGATTTTCAATGTCTTTCACCCGCTTGCGACTGAATTGGCTCAGCCTAGAATACAACTAACTGTTTCGACATCACTCTACTTCACTTAAGAACCAATACATACGAACACCGGTAATGTTTGTTGAGAGACATACACGTCAAACTGGGGTTACCGTATGTACGTACGGACAGCACACATTAAATACAGCGCGCCATATCTACATTGTTTAGAACAGCTAAGCAAGCCCACAATTTCTAGGATTTTGACACTCTGGCATTTTCCGGCCCATCCCACAATGATCCATCCGAACAAATAATCAATATTTCTCTAAGAACAAATGCAACGCGCTCCAATTACTTTTGTTGCTGATGTTGGTACACACGTACATTACGTACTTGCTGGCGTTTCCAATTTTGCGCAATTGTTGCGTCAGTTCGACGTGCTCTTGCTCCAAATCGTCAATCTTCTTCTGGAAGTGATTCAGTTCAATCTGAAAACAATTCCGTCCCAATCATTGAGACCAAATGGCCAGAAGTGTCAGATCCAAAGGTAGCTACTGTAGTGGCAGCAATTCACAACAGAATACGAGCGTAAACAAAAACTTTGTTCGTGCCAAACCAAACAACCGAGCGAAATAAGGCTATCACTACTTTTCAAATTAACAATCTCCCCGTGAACAGGCACCCATATGTGGACCGCGGGGTGGAAGGTTTCTTGCTGGCCGAGGCCCCCTCACCGAAAACTTTGGCGACTTTTTCATAAAAACTTTTTCATAACCATTTCACTACTCTCCTTTTAGAAAATCGGCCTATCTTTGACCGTGAAAAAACGACTCATCATACCCATACATGGGCCGGAAAAATCCGGAGGGGGTCTGGAGACATACATGTCGTTGGGGGGTGTAAAGGGGGGGGGCGCGGCCCCCCAAGCCCGATTTTTCGGCAAAAGTCCCCCCCCAGCGGATTTTTTGGGGGGGGGACCTGAAAACCCACTTTTGGATTCCAAAGTAAAGGAAATTTTAGCCCAGACAATACATTCTGTAGCACAAAATTGGGTTTTCGCCTACCCTACAACCCAAAACAGGGTTTTGTAAGGCTTAGAAACATACATGGGCCGGGGGGGTAAGGGGGGTATACCCCTCCCCCTCGGCCGGCCATACCCCCCCCCCCCTCGGCCGTCCATACCACCCCCTCGGCCTTCCACCCCCCCTCCCGGAGGGAGAAAATTTCGCTTATTTAAGGCAAAATAGGCGTTTTTTGGCCTTTTTTCGGGGGACCCCCCCCCCGAGGTCTCAACCCCCCCTCCGGATTTTTCCGGCCCATGTATGCTTAGAAATCCTAAATAGGGTTTTTAGACTGCTTATAAACCCTGATTAGGGTTTTTAGGTTACTTGGAAACCCTAAAACAGGGTTTTCAGGTTACTTTTAAACCCTGATTAGGGTTTTTAGGTTACTTTTAAACCCTGATTAGGGGTTTTAGGTTTCTTTTAAACCCTGATTAGGGTTTTTAGGCTACTTTGAAACCCTAAACAGGGTTTTCAGGTTACTTTCAAACCCTGATTAGGGGTTTTAGGTTACTTTTAAATCCTAAATAGGGTTTTTAGACTGCTTATAAACCCTGATTAGGGTTTTTAGGTTACTTGGAAACCCTAAAACAGGGTTTTAGGCTACTTTTAAACCCTGATTAGGGGTTTTAGGTTACTTTTAAACCCTGTTTAGGGTTTTTAGGCTACTTTGAAACCCTAAACAGGGTTTTCAGGTTACTTTAAAACCCTGATTAGGGTTTTTAGGCTACTTTTATACCCTGATTAGGGGTTTTAGGTTACTTTTAAACCCTAATTAGGGTTTTTAGGCTACTTTGAAACCCTAAACAGGATTTTCAGGTTACTTTCAAACCCTGATTAGGGTTTTCAGGTAACTTTCAAACCCTGATTAGGGTTTTCAGGTTACTTTCAAACCCTGATTAGGGTTTTTAGGCTACTTTCAAACCCTGATTAGGGGTTTTAGGTTACTTTTAAACCCTGATTAGGGTTTTCAGGTTACTTTGAAACCCTAAACAGGGCTTTAACACTGGCTAGAAAGCCTAGAGAGGGTTTTTTGGTTGATTAGAAACCATAAACAGGGTTTAAGAACTGCATTCAGTCACTAAATAGGGTTTTTTTAGTAATCCTATAAGTCAAAACAGGGTTTTGCGGGTGCCGTAGAATCGAAATTAGGGTTCTCTGGACTATTTTTAGTCAATATAACGCATTTCAATCTGTATTTTATCGCTGAAACTCATATTCAATACGTATTTTGAGCGCAAAACAGCTTTTTATTACATTCATTGTTTCAATATTCGGTTTTTAGGGCATTTTCTTCTACCTGAACAGGGTTTTCAAGGCATTTTTAATGCAAAAACAGGGTTTTTGACGCTCTTTCGGTCCAAATAGGGGGGTTTTGAAGCCATTTTTCGCCCCAAAATCTCTAAAAAAAGGTCGACAAAACCCACTTTTTACCCCAAAAAAAGGTCGACAATACCCACTTTTGGACCCCAAAAAAAGGTCGCAAAACCCACTTTGGACTTGGTCCCAAAACCCTATTTGGGATTTGAAAAAGGTCCCCCCCACGGAAAAACCCAGCAACATGTATGTCTGGAGACCTCGGGGGGGAAGGGGTCCCCCCGAAAAAAGTATAAGCAAAAATTTTCTCCCTCTGGCACGGGGGGTGGGTCGGGGATGGGGTGTATGGCCGGCCGAGGGGGAGTACGGGCCCGCGAGGGGGGAGGGTAAACCCCCTTTACCCCCCGCGGCCCATGTATGATCATGCATTGTCGCTACTTTTCTAATGAATTGAATGCGTAGCGAGTTGGTGTGTCTAGCAGTTTTATATGTTTACATTCTTAAGCGAGTTTCGCGCCGGCTTGTGGAGTATTGCGTGTGTGTACCGGCTAGACGAGAAGGAGAAGGAGTGGTCCACTTTGCTGAGTGGCCTTGACTCTGCTGGTCAGATGAGGGAAGAAGCGGTGATGCAGAAATTCATCTCTGAACAGCCACAACCCTACACTGAACTGCTACTGGCTGCCGTGGACAAAATCAGTGACTTGAACACTCTGCTTCAAGAAGCCGAGACTGTCATGGTGTCCTTACGTGAGCGACAACAGTTGGTCTCAACCGGGGCTGCAGCAGTGGCTGCGGCACCAAATGTTCCCCAGCCAGCTCCCATGGCCTGCACTGTGAGATTGCCCAAGCTCGAGATGCGACATTTTTCGGGTGATCCGACTGAATGGCGGAACTTTTGGGATCAATTCACAGTATCAGTCGACCAGCAACCCATTCCAACTGTTCAGAAGCTGCAGTACTTGAAGTGTTCACTTGACGGTGCTGCCTATGAGTCAGTGAAAGGTTTCGCAGATGTGGAAGCCAACTACCAGCCTGTGGTGGACACCTTGGTAAGTTTGTATGGCAATGTTGATAAAGTGTGCGACAAACTGTATAGCGAACTGTCTCGTCTGTCCTTGTCTGATCTGCGTGTTGAAGTTTTGCGCAAAAATGTGAACAGTTTGGAAAATGTGTTGCGTCAGTTAGAAGCGCTGGGTGAGGATGTTGAACAGCGCTCGTTGGTCAATCAGATTTTGTCTAAGTTAGCTGTGAGTGTGCAGTATGAGCTCGAAAAGTGCAAGCCTTCCAATGAAACGTGGAAAATGACCTCGCTGCGCAAAGCATTGTCCGACTTTGTCTCTCTGAAGGAGACTGTGTCTGAGCGCAATGCAGTATTTGGTTGTGCTCAAAAAGAAAGTCGGTTTAGACAGGGCATGGATGTGAGTAGGTCCGTGTCCGGTGGTGGGTCAAGTCATTTCAGCACAGCGAAGTCAAGCGGGGCAGCAATGGCAGCCTCAGTGGAACCACCTTTCAGAGGAGCTAACAGACAAAGGACCCAGTTCAAGAATCAAGCACCACGGAATTTTGGTTGAAATCAATCCAACTGCTACTACTGTCATGGACCACATTTCAGTGATGAATGCAAGAAGTTTGCCACATTGGAGGACAGAAAAGCAAGTGTGTGATAACAAATGTTGTTACAAGTGTCTGTTGCCTGGCCATGCTGCGGCCAAATGTCAAAAACGTATAAAGTGTTATCACTGTGGTCGCGATGGAACGCACCATCGCTCTCTGTGTCCTCAGAGGTTCGGCAAACGTGGTCCAGTCAGACAGCCATCTGGTGTGGCTACTGCAGTGAACGTCAACAAGTCCAGAAACGAAAACGCCAGCAAATTGAGTTTTGAAGAGAAGAAGTCTGAAGTCAGCTGTTCTGGTGTTGCCTGTCACGATCAACAGCATAAGAGATGCTATCTCAGTTCACTGGTGATGACCGCTAAAGCTGAGATTTACAATGGTGCAATTGGCACCACTGCTAACATTTTTCTGGATCCTGGGGCACACAGATCGTTTGTGACTCAGAAGTTCATGAGACAAATCCACTGTGAAACTGCTGAAAAAGAAGTGCTGAGTGTTCATACGTTCGCTGCCAAGAAACCAATTGACATTGAATCTGAAGTTTGCTACTTGGATCTGCCACTCAGAGATGGCACAAGACTGACTCTTCGACTAAACAGTGTCAAGCACACAATCACCAAAGCTCAAGTCAAGCACCCACTGAGTGAAGAAGATTTGGATTGTGTGAAGCTCATCCCAAAGTCTCATTTGGCAGATGTTGTGCCTATGAAAACGGAAGAATTTCCAGTGGACATACTGATTGGAATGGAGTACTTTTGGGAGATTGTTGAAAGAAAATTGAAAAAACTTCCTTCTGGACTACATTTGGTTTCCACTGGACTAGGAATCGTCATTTGTGGTGCATACAAAAGGCCAACGTTGATGTCTGACTCGATTTCTCAGTACTGTCTGACTGTCCTGACACAAATGAATCAGTCACTTGAAGAGCTGACGCAGTTTGTTCAAGTTGATGCTGCGATTGCTGTGGCGCCTAATGTTGAAGATTTCTGGAGTCTTGAACACATCGGAATTGATGGTGGCACTCTAGAAAAAGATGATGTCAAAGCTGTGGAGCAGTTTCAGAAGACTGTCAAAAAAGAAAGTGGCAGATACAGTGTGCAGTTGCCATGGAAGGATGAGGCAAAAGACCTGCCTACCAATTATGGATTGGCTCTAGGCAGATTCAAAGGATTGTTGACTCGCTTCTCGAAAGACAGTGACTTGTTGTCAAAGTACAAGGCGATCATTGATGATCAAGTAGCTAAAGATGTCATTGAAAAGGTGACTGAAGTGTCATTCACCGGCAACAGGTTTCACTATTTGCCTCATCACCCTGTAATCACGCCACAGAAAGAAACTACAAAAGTCAGAATTGTCTATGATGCGTCAGCCAAAATGAACAAGTTCAACAGAAGTTTGAATGAGTGTCTCTTGAAAGGACCAAATATGTTGCCACAATTGGTGGGTATTCTTCTCAGAATCCGAGTCAGAAAATTCGTGCTGATGGCTGATATAGAAAAAGCCTTCCTGCAGATCATCCTTGATGAAAAAGACAGAGATGTCACACGATTTCTGTGGGTTGAAGATGTGAACAAGCCGTTGAATCAAAACAACATTGCAGTCTACAGATTTTGCAGAGTTCTTTTTGGCTGCATCTCAAGTCCATACTTGCTGGCAGCCACAGTCAATCACCATTTGCTTCAACAAGATGACCCAGTTGCGGAGGATATCGCCACAAACATGTACGTTGACAACTTGGTGGTTGCACTGGACACACTTGAAGACTATCTGAAGTACTACAAAATGGGGAAGCAGATGTTCCAAGCAATCAACATGAATTTGCGAGAATGGTTCTGCAGTGACAAGCGTTCCATGGCGCAGATTCCAGAAGGTGATCAGAGCAAACCTGTTGCAGTACGACAAATTCTTGGCATGCGGTGGAGAACTGCAGATGACTCTCTGGAAGTTTGCGCAAACAAAGTTTTGACAGATGGTCAAACAAGAAGAACAGCACTGCAATCAGTGTCCAGTATCTACGACCCACTGGGGTTGTTGGTTCCAGTCACCATCATTGGCAAGTTCTTTTTGCAACAACTGTGGGCAACCAAGAAAGGCTGGGACGATCTCCTGTCCACTGAAGAGCAACAACAATGGTTGAACATTGCTCAAGAGTTGAAACAAACGGAAAAGCTGAGAATTCCTCGATATGTTGGGCTCGATTCAGACAAGCATGACTCTGTTGAACTGCATGCATTCTGTGATGCATCTGGAAAAGCCTATGCAACGGCTGTTTATTTGGTTCTCAAAAGCGATTCTGTGGAATCCAAGTGTGGTCTCATCTTTGCGAAAAACAGAGTTGCACCCAAGAAGAGGACAAACCAAGTCATTACAATTCCCCGTCTGGAGCTACTTGGTGCACTCATTGCCAAAAGAGCAATTGAACTGGTTCAGAAAGAACTTAAGTTGACCAATGCGAAATGTTTTGTGTGGACAGATTCAACTTGTGTTCTGTATTGGCTGAAGTCAAGCAAGCGAAAAGGCACTTTTGTTGAGAATCGTGTAGCAGAGCTCAAGAAAGCTGAGCACATAATCTTCAGACATGTTGCTTCTGAACACAACCCAGCTGATGTGGCATCTCGTGGAGCTACTGTGGCAGAGCTCAAAGAGCACAACTTGTGGTGGCACGGTCCAATCTGGCTTGGCAAACCAGATCAGTGGCTTGATGATAAAGTACCTGAAGTTTCTGAGCAAGAAGAAAGTAAAATCTTCTATGAAGCCAGCTGCAATGTGGTCAGTGTTGAACCTCCAGTTCTTACAATGGATGCAAACAGATTTTCTTCTCTGATCAAGCTACTGCGTTCAACTGTCTATGTTATGAGGTTTTTAAAGAAGCTCAGCAGCAAGAAAACTAGACAGGACAAAGGGTTCAGTGCAAAATTGCTCCAATTCAATGACAAAGGACCAATTACAGCTGAAGAAATAAGTGTTGCCCAACTGCATTGGGAAAAAACGGTCCAACAATGTGAGTTGCCAGATGTCTACAAGGCTGTTGAACAGAATACGCCAAATCAGATGAAGAAGCAGCACAATTTGTTCATGGATGCAGATGGGATTTTGCACTGCAGAGGCAGACTTCAAAAAGCTGAGTTAGCTGTTTCGGCAAAATCACCCAAGTTGCTGCCAAGAAAATCGTGGTTCACCAGACTTGTCATCGAAAATGAGCATAGACGACTCTTTCACGCGGGTGCTATGCAAACTTTAGCTGCAGTCCGACAAAACTATTGGATTCTAAGAGGAAGACAAACTGTAAAGTCTGTGCTACATGACTGTCTGACTTGCAGAAAGTGGTCTGGTGGAACCTTTGCTTTACGAAAGATGCCAGCTTTGCCCACTGAAAGACTGAAGCAGTGTCGACCATTCCAGAATATTGATCTGGATTACTTGGGACCAGTTTACTTCAAGAAAAATTCTGGAACTGAAAAGGCATACATTTGTCTGTTCACTTGCATGGTAACAAGAGCTGTGCATTTGGAGCCAGTGTTTGACTTGTCAGCAAAGCAATTTCTGGCAGCTTTCAGGCGCTTTGTGGCCAGACGAGGCCAACCTTCTTTGGTGCTGTCTGACAATGCAACACAGTTCAAATTGTCCCAATCAGCCATTGAAAAGGCTTTCAAGGCAGCTCTAGTCCACATTGATGTGCAGAATTATTGGGCAAACAACCAAATCAAGTGGAACTACATCTGTCCATCAGCGCCCTGGACTGGTGGAATGTATGAGAGACTGGTTGCAATGGTAAAAATGGCTTTCAAAAAAGGAGTTGGAAGACTGCTTCTAGAGAAAGAAGAAATGTTCACCTATGTTTCAGAAGTTGAAGCCGTTGTCAACTCACGACCACTGACATATCTGTATTCCAATGAAGAATCAATGGCAGTCTTGCAACCAGTCGATTTCTTGGTGAATGGTGCCATGGTTGAAACTCCTGCTCTTGAAGAAGCTGATGAAGATCCAGAATACAAGCCAAAGTTTGACTCTTCTGATCAGCTTGTCAATTTCTGGAAAAAGCAACAAAAGTCTATTGATCGGTTCTGGCAGATCTTTCACACAGAGTATCTCTTGAGTTTGCAAGAAAGGAAAGATGCTCACAAACATGACAAAGGAGCTGTTCTTCGAGAGCCAAAAGTTGGAGATGTGGTCTTGATCAAAGATGAATTGCTGCCACGAGGTTCCTGGAAAATTGGCATGGTAGAAAAACTGAACCACAGCAGAGATGGCCAAGTTCGGTCTGTTGAGGTGCGACTTCCTTCAAAAAGAATACTGGAACGTCCAGTCAATCAACTTTGTCCACTTGAAGTTGCACAAGAACACACCTTTGACAACGCTGACAAAGGTGAACTGAATACAGCTCAGTCTAGCTCTTCCAAACTGAATCTGTGCACTGAGGGTGGAAAGCCAAACCAAGTATCACTGCGAAGAAGCACACGACTTGCTGCAAAGAACACTTTCAGCACCCCATCGGTTCTTTGCGTTTTCATGTTGATACTTCCGATGGTTATTGCTAATGAGCGAGTATCCACAATTCGCAGAACCGTAATGCACAACTGTCCATGGATCCTTGGCACTTGGTCTGTTGTGACTTCCTCAAATTGCACACACGTTGGCACAGTTGTGTACAAGTACAAGGGCCAGTACTGCTGGAAGAAAGCTAACTGCAAAACGCCTTTGATGCTGGATGGCTTTGGTCGATGTGGGACCGCCTGCACTTGTCCTCCTTGGGCTAGTGGCTGCACACACTTTAATGGCAAAATCAACATGACCTCTGAGTTCACAGCAGCGAAAATTCTACATTCACTGAGACCAAATGTCTGTTCGTTTCAGCCATCTCAGAATTGTGACAAGAAGACCACGCAAAAATTACTGCACAGAATTCAACTGTATGATGGCTCACTTCACTATGTTGAACACCTGAAAACAGAACATGTTCAGTCAGTTGATCAGTTCACTTGCTTTGGAAAAACCTTGTCAAAAACTGGCACACCAGAGTTCTGCAAGCAAGAAAAATGTGATCCGATGGCCAAAACTGTTTGTTTCCATGAAGAACATGAGATTGTCAAATTGGTGTCAAACTTTGGCAAGATTCCGATTTCTGCATGGGGTCACATGAAGGTTGAAGCCTACTTGTGGAAATCAAACACTTCTGAGTTTGTAGAGCGACCTCATCATCATATTCACTGCATTGATCGTGGAATAAGAGTGAAGAGTTTCGGTTTAAACTGGCACCACTTGGAAGTTTGTGCCAATCCTTACTGTTTCAATGTGATTCAACCGAAGCGCGAATTTGAAATGACTCTCCCGCTTGAAATTCTAATTCACGATCATTCAGTCACTGTCAAAGGCTGGCATACTGGTCATCTGGTGCTTGAAGAAACGAAATTTTGTTCAGGAAAACCTATGTGTGAACTGATCGCTTGCATGTTTTGTAAGATGCGATTTGCAAACCCAGAATGCATTCCAGTGATCATTTGGCTTGCATCAGCACTGCTCCTCATGTGCCCTTGTGTTTTGTGTTTTGTCTGGCTGAAACGTTGCGATATGCAGAGAAGAATGTCAAACCAGAATCATCAGCAATCTCTTGAATTGACTGAGCGATTGTCAGATCAGTCTGAACAATTCCAAGAAGCTCAACCCCCAGTCAGTGAAACTGGGTATTCTCCGCGAACACAGCTGACAGTAGCTCTCCTGCTTACCGTGTTGTTGTGCATTTTGACGTCTGGTGCTTCTAGTTGTGCCGAAATCTCCACACTTTCAGCTGGTGAATCCGCCTGTTCTGTCTTCAGCAATGGCACAATGGGATGCACTTTTGAAGAAACTACAAGAGCGACGCTGGTACCTCAGGGCCAAGATTCCTGTTTGCTGATCAAAGGCAACAACAAAGAACCCATTGGGTCAATCGTGTTTTCTGTGGATAAGATTGCTTTGCATTGCCAACCAAAGAATGAATACTTTCCCGTTCATTTGAAATGAAAGTTGTGTCAGAAAAGCGTTGCTCAGGTGCAGGCTCGTGCACAGGCCAGAAATGTGGAGCAGTAACACAGTCAACAAAGATAAAAGAATTTGATGGAGAACCTAACGATTCTGTGGGATATAGCTACTGTCAAGAATCGTGTGGCTGTGCTGCGTGTGGATGTTTTTTGTGCACGTATGCATGTCAGTTCTACCGCACGTTTGCAGTGCCAACTTCAGATGCTGTGTTTGAGATTTTTTCCTGTCCTGCTTGGAAACTAACTATCAAGGTCCGTGTGCGACTTATGATGCAAGGTGAAGTTCTGAGTACTGAAATGGAACTTGAACCAGGAATACCTCAGAACTGGAACAACCTACAGCTGACCGTGATTTCTTCAATGCTTCCACCAACCCCTGTCCTGAACAAACACTTTGTAACAGATGGACATAGAGTTGCACTGGTTGACGCTTCATCGGCTGGACAGCCAGTCAGTGGTACAATGGGTGAATTTCAGTGTGGTTCCAGGGAAAAGGCTCAGAAATTTGACTGTTTTCTCGCCAACGATCCCTGTGTTTGTCTTAGCCAAGGTGATCACGTCCGATGTGATTGCCCAGCCAGAGCTTTGGAACCACTGTTTTCTGACATGGAGCATCTGTTGCCAATGGAGCTTGGTGGTTTGTCTTTGAAGGGAAAATCAACCACTGTTCAGGCGGAGTTTGAAGGAGCGGCAGCTATGGAATTACAAATCAAGCTGAATGGATTTAAACTTTCGTCAAAGACTGATAAGAATCTGTGCACAGTAACGCCACTGTCATTCAGGCTGCTATGCTTGCATGACTGGGGCCAAGTTGAAGTATTCGTGTCACACCAATTTTGGCACGGCTCTGGCCCACATCCATTGTGGCAGTCAAGCTGGTTTTTCGATTGAGTGCACCGCCGCTGGTGCCTCCGGCACTGTTACTTTGGATGTAGACAGGTTGGACATTGATGAGCGTTGTGAGGTCGTTTGTCCCGCGGGGACAACCACGTTTGGCCTAAAAGGCCATCTAACATTCATTGAAAGGCAGCGTTCAGGGTATTTGTCTAGCACTGTGTCAGGTTCTTCAAAATTTGATAGCTCTTTCTTTGATTTGAGTAATGTTCTAAACTTCTTTTCAGGCAATTGGCTACAAAGCATAATTTCTGTGTTCGTTTTTATTGCTGTTGTTTTTGTGTGTTGTCAGTCCTTTCCTGTGATCGTTTCGTGTCTGAAAAAGTAACTTAGTATCATTTATTTTAGCGTTTAGCGATTCAACTTTTGGTGTGCGGAGTGTCGCTACTTTTCTAATGAATTGAATGCGTAGCGAGTTGGTGTGTCTAGCAGTTTTGTATGTTTACATTCTTAAGCGAGTTTCGCGCCGGCTTGTGGAGTATTGCGTGTGTGTAAGAAGAAAGTGGAGCGCGTGGTGCTTGTTTTGTACAGTGAATAAAATTGTTACATGCATGTTCCAGATTTTCCAGCCCATAAATGCTGATTTGCCAAGAGATACAATGTCTCCCTCAGCAGCTGTTACACACACCCCTCCTCAGAAAATCCGTCACTGCATGTCATCTTGTTATAATATTTAAAAATAAATTTAATAATAGGGTGTGTAAAACAGAAAAACTAAGTCAAACCTAGGGTAGAAAATAAAGAGCAGCTATTAATGATGCTAACTACAGACCAGGGGAAGAAAGAACTAAGGAATTGGTCAGAATCACAGTTACCTATTCTAACTAGACGCAACATGACACTGTCTAATAAATAAGTAATAATAAATAACCTTATGTTGCTGGCGCAGTTTCTCCAACTGTTGGTAGTTAACAGCCGTTTCTTCTATTATCTTCTCTTTGTCTATTATCTTCTGCAGTAATTCCTCCATTTGGCGGCTGATCATTGACTGGCGTTCAACGAATCTCGCCTCAAACTGGTCGTCCTCAGTCTCCTCTTCTTCTTCTACTCCCTCCTGCAACAATGCACGTTAATGCAGCAAATCTAACAGCTGTAGACACAGACCATACACCCTAACCCAATCCTGCCAAACCTACTCACCTACTGTACACTACGTAGTACAGGGTGTCTCAAAAAAATGATCACATTTCTTTTTACTGCCATTTCCGCAAATTTTGACCAAATAGGCTGAAATTTGGACCGTAGGTGCCCAAATTCGGGCAATTTTATGTGTTAAAGTTTGGTGCACTAGGCTTGACTCATTCCCGAGAAATTTCAAAAAAGTGAAATTTGTTAAATCAATAGTGAAAGCCGGTCACCGAAAAAAATGATCACATTTCTTTTCACTGCGATTTCCGCAAATTTTGACCAAATAGGCTGAAATTTGGACCATATGTGCCCAAACTCGGGCAATTTTATGTGTTAAAATTTGGTGCACTAGGCTTGACCAATTCTCGAGAAATTTCAAAGAAAGTGAAATTTGGTAATTTCAATACCAAAAGCCGGTCACCGAAAAAACGTTACATTACATTATCGCCTAAGCTCCAACGATAGCGTTGGAGTTCATGCGTCAACTTTTACACACGAATTACCCTGAACTTCTGCGTTTACACTCCAAATTTCATCCAATTCCGTCAAAAATTAGAAAAGATACAGGAAAAGGAAATGTTTACATTTTTCGGTGACCGACTTTCACAATTGAAATTACCAAATTTCACTTTTTTTGAAATTTCTCGGGATTGAGTCAAGCCTAGTGCACCAAACTTTAACACATAAAATTGCCCGACTTTTGGCACCTATGGTTCAAATTTCAGCCTATTTGGTCAAAATTTACGGAAATGGCAGTAAAACGAAATGTGATCATTTTTTTGAGACACCCTGTATAATTTGAAAAAGGAAGGAAAAGCAAAAACAATAAAATCTGACACGAAATTATAATGATCGAATTGAGCTTCGCCCCTGTATCTTGACTCAATTCAATCACCTAAGAGCGGGGCTCATCAGAAGATACTCTTAGGTTACCTTTCACACACTTCATGCTACTATATAAACTAAAAATTGAAGCACTTACGTTACCGTCTTGTTCCTCACCATCCGTTCTTGGTCTTTTAGTGACAGGCTCCTCCGCCATAGCTTATTGTTCTAAAACAAACCATCTATACATTTAGAAACAAGTGACTACCTTTGACTGGCATCATAGCAGCCAAAGGCCAGACCAACAGAGAGCAAGGACAAAATAAAGCACTAGCCGCGTCCACTATTACACAGGAGCCGCAGCAGGTAGCGCTAAAGGAAAAGACTGATATCGATTGACCTCTGACCGCACGTGCCACCTTGTCAGCCAATGTCCAGTTTGCGTCCTGCCAAAACAAAACCTACCTGTAATTCAGATCCTAAAAAGCGGGAAAAACAAAACAAAATAGAAAAAGAAAAAATCCAGCCAGAGCTGGAAGGAACGCTCCTTGCCTCATGCAAGGAAAGCAACGCAGCCCTAAAGACTGCGACAAACAACCAGCCAAAAGGCTGGAGGCTAAAAAGCCCTTCAGGTAAATATTTTGTTTGCTATAGCCACAACATGTAACTTGTCAAGAATACCAAATTTAACTAATGCTGAACGATATTTGGTAGCAAATTTATATAACGTACAATGTACATAGTAATTGTTCTTTTTTGAAACCATTTTGGCAAAACACTTTCGTAATTTCTTTAGTATTAACCAAAAACTTATGTAAATCACTGCAAATTCTAACAAATCTGATAAGTTGAGTAAAATAGACTCGAAGCCCTAAATTGGAATGTACATTGCTACTAGCAAAGACAAACTTAACTATACTAAATCCAAAATGTTTAGTCTTATCATAGACATTAATATTTAGTATTCCTTCAGCTCTAATATGTAAATCCATAAAATTAACTGACGTACGAGATTGTGAGCTCTCTTCCAAAGGTAAAGAATTTGGATACACCTTTTAAGCATATTACATAAACTGACCACAATTGATACATAATAAATCATCAATATATCTAAATGTCCAACCAATCTTCTTGGCCATATCTCTGTTTTCTGGTTTTATTAAAAATCTGTATTCAATTACACTCAAAGCTAAGTCTGCAATCATAGGACTTGCATTGGAACCCATAGGTACACCACAAATTTGCTTAAATAACAGATCACCAAAACAAACATAATTTTCATTCAAAACTGTATCGATAAGCAACTTTACTTCGATCTCATCCAAAATACACTGTCTATTCCAATTTGCTGTCTCTGCATAATAAATTTTATTAAAACCTACAACAATGTAACGTTTATTGGCATGTTTAAAACAAAGCCTTGTTAGGTAATATAGGTTTTCAGCTATCAAGTTATGTGGCAAACTAGTAAACAAGGTATTAAAATCAGCAGAAACAACTGTATGGATCTTATTTTTGTAATTCTTAATTACATTTAATAATTCAAGACTGCTATTAATAGACCAGTAGCAATTAATCTCA
>JASANB010006474.1:0-221942 GCA_030248155.1 Sabatieria punctata
CTGTTGGATGTTTGCTGAGCGTCTTCGGTCTCTGATGTCGCCTGGATTTGCTCCTCGTCGTCAGTTGTGTAGACATGATTCACATGAACCTAGTAGAATTTCCTCAGATGTACTGTAGGAGTTCACGTACAGTCAGATAGGTTACTTGTGTATCAGTAGGATCAGCGATTTTGGCTTTCTTCTTGGTCACACAGACCAGCAACAACCAGCGCGCCCAAACTGGCACTCTTTTGCCGCTTTTACTGTGGTACTGTAGATGGATTATGAATATGCTGAGGATGAGTGCACCCACGATTAAAAGGATCAGTTCGAGTACGTAGCTATCTAAATGTTGGTATGGTTCGAAAAACTTTCAAACCCTCTGTTGTCGTACTCAGTCTGGGAACAGGGTCGGATGCAGTCGGCAAAACGTCACCAACCACCAAGAGAACGACAGAAATGGCAAGTATGGCCGTCACCCCTAAGGTTACCTTCTCGTTACGCTCCCCGTCGCTCTGCGATAAAGTGAACATACCCAGCAGAGCTACCTAAATTATGTAAGTACTTCTATACCTCTAAATTTATTCACGCTACGTTACCTGAACCACAATGACAGCCGGAAAGAAGAGCGTTGTCTTGAAAAAATCTGCTTTTCTTCTAATGTTGAGCACAAGATTTGCTACTCGAAAACACACGTGATGCGCATTGGTTAGGTTAACTGAAGACGAACTACATGAGAATAGAGTGGAAAATACAGAAAGACACGAGTCAGTTTTACCGACAGATTCGTTGTCATTTGGGTCGTAGAGAGGAACGCAACTGTCCAACGTTTCCGTGCGCAAGTCATTCAAGTCCCACTCAAGATTTGGCAGTAGATACTTCCTATCGATGGTGTTGTTTCCAGAAGCCCATGAATAATTGACATATTGTAGTGGTTGGGTCCAAGTGCCAAACGACAAATTGCAGGTCATCTTATCCCAGGGAAAATACTTGACACTTATGTTGCACTGAGGTGTGTAGATTGCTGGGAACGACGCTTTCACGTGTGCTACTTTCTTGCCCTCATCCGTCACTTTAGGTCGCAGCACTACTGGCATATGACGTTCAACATCATCTTGGTCCATTTCCAGACTAATTCATTTACATATTATGTGCATGCGTGTAACAGACCCGGGCCGGCCTAGGGGAGGGGGGTGTGGGTTCCGCCAACAGGGGGTCAAGGGGGTTGCCCAGAGAGAAAGCTACAAAACGCCGGGAAATGCGTTTTTACCACGCATTTTTCAGTAAAAGGCTAAAAATGGCAATTTTAAGGTGCCAAGTAGCGCTATAGAGCTAAAAACAAGGAAAAATGACAAAAAGGGCTTCTAAAAACACCGATTTCGCTTACATAGCAGCAGTGGAAACGCCAAATTCGGTTTCCAAAGGCTTTTTAAGCAGATTTGAAACAAAAATTTAAAAATTAGAAATTTCTGAGTCAGTTCGCTAGTACTGGAGCGCTACTAATACTTGAATTTCTGGGTTTGGGGGGTCATAAACTGTCTCGTTGGGGGATGGGAGTAAGGGGGTAGGGCATTTCTATCAGGAGTAGTAACCCCCAAACCTTTACATGTATACATTATATACATATTGTATGTGTCAGTTGCCTGTCAATCGAAAAATTGACTGATTGGAGAAAACCAGAACGAGAAAACTTTGAACAGGTATTTTGGGAGTAGAACATGTTCAAGAAAGGTGATAGGCTTATGCGTAACTTTTTATTTTATGACTCTTTATTTTATCACTTTTTGTGCTCAGTTTTTCTTGTTTGTTTATATGTATTTTTGTTCCACTGTGCTTTCGGACAGCTCAGAGCATCCACTCTCATTCTACAGTGGTTCATCTCCAATATACTGTAAAACAAAAGCGAACCGAAGATCCTCCGTACTTGGTAGTGACGATAGTTGCTGGTGTCCAAATTTTGGTGAAGGGCAAGTGAAGCTCCGTAATGCCGTCATATCGCTCAGGGTCCCAGTTCAAGTACTCGTCAAACCACTGTTGGGTTAGCCAGACGTTGATTTTGGCGTTCAGGCGCTTTGTATCCTGCAATCAGACGCACGTACCCGCCCTTTTCACTACTTTCCCAAAGCGCACGTACCACTGAGAGAATCTGTCTGAGTCGAAGAGACAGAACTATCTCAACCGACTCTGAAACGTTACGTACAGGTCTCGAATCAGTCGAGTAATCGGCGAATAGATCGGTGAACAGACGATCTCTGGTAGATGGTTCTGCTTGGACTGCGTAGTTGAATAAGCCGACCATCATTACGGTCCACATCTCTGCTCGACGCTGTGGCACCAGAACAACCACGGGCTGTACAATTGAATTGAATCGTTAGGATCTGGCCGCAACACATCAAAAGTTGGACGCCAGAGTGCCAAACAGGTTTGAAACATCTATTACCAATTCATTGCCTATGCATATCAACATAGTCAAACTACACCAAATTAATCGGAAAACTTTCTCTGGTCATTACCATGAGGTGTTTGGGGTATTCGTGTGGTGTTCGCTTGGTGTTTAGGGTGTATTCAATTGTTTTCAATAGGTATTCGCGTGGTTTTTAGAAGTTCATGTAAGTATTGGTGTTCAGGAGGGTTACTGTGGTGTTTGGGGGTATTTGTTTGGTGTTCAGGCAGGTTCATGAGGTGTTCGGATTGTGCTTGCGCTTGGGTGAGTGTTTTGGCGGTATTTCTGGCGTTTATTTTTTGTGTTAAATGATGTGCTTGGGTGGGTGGTGTTCGGAGGGCATTTGTTTGGTGTTCTGGTTGTGTTAGTGTGCTGCTGTTCGCGGTCTCAGGTCTGTTTAAGAGTAGTATTTATTTAGAATGTATTATTCGATTAATTTTGTTCGGAAAACCGGTCGGAGTATCCTGAGGATAGGAAAGTAAGGGTATTATTCTATACTGTACGTATGCATACACACTGTACGTTAGTACCAAGAATGCATAAAACAGCAGCAAGAATGTGCCATCAGCGGACGGCGGAGTGTCGATGCGCTGAACCATAATTACCGGAAATTCCCAACCCCTCCTGTTTTGTTTTGTTACCGGAGGGGTGCAGCGCATCGACTCTCGGCCGGCGGCTGAGTGACACATTCCTGTTACTCTTTTATGCATTCTTGTACCGTTTTACCTGCTCCCGACCAGAGTCGCACAGACACCATTCTTTTAAGTGCATGCATTGATTGTGGTTGTACATATACAGACAGCGCTGTGCGGACGGAAACGTCACATCGACTTCTTCACTGAATTCACCTTTTCATTTCTCTTCACAAACAAAACGTTTTGGACAAACGCAAAAATGGCTTTCTAAAGTTGAACACTCATCCTGTTACTTCGTAATCCAACAGTGGCGTATCCAGGGGGTGTAAGGTGTGTACACCCCCCTTTGCGGTGGAGGTAAGAAGAATAAGTCTGTCAAAAATATAAGAAACTGATGAATTACGTACTAAAACTGTCTATTTTGTGCTCAGAATGCCTTCTAAATGCGTTTTTGAAGGCCAAATTTTCAAATTTTCTCGCCCTGGTCCGGGCAGAAGCCCAACCAGGCCATTATAAACTACTAAAACTTGTAATTTCTGTTAATTTTAAGCTCGGAATGCGTTTTAAACGCGTTTTTGAAGGATAATTTGGCGAAATTTTCTCGCCCTTACTGGGCAGCGGCCCAACCAGGCACTTTCAAAATTTTACACCCCCCTTTCCAAAATCCTGGATACGCCATTGTAATCCAGTGCAGTAACTGGCGTGCGTAACAAACAGTAGCCAATGCATGAAGATAACTATGTGAACATTTTTGATTATGCATCAGTCTCACACATCAGTTGAGGCAGTATCGACATAGAGCCAGACTGTCACTGAACTGCATCGGTCCTCTGTGTCATTGAGCAGCAGAGGAATTCGGTATGTCGACTGCAAAAGAGGCTGATTGGCCGCAGCAGAACCGGATGGGTGGTCCAACAAAATTGCAGTTGGTCCAACGACGCACACTCTATCCGCGGGATAGGTTGTCGTACAGAATGACTGAGAACTGCAGAAGAAGCGGAGGAAATGACTGCGAAAGCTGCTGGAAAGTTTGTAGTAGAAAATAAAATTACAAGCTCCGTTTGCTGTGATCAACAGATTGCTAACAGCGCTGCAGTAGAGAAAGAGTGTGGTGCTGGTGAAAGACGAGTCAATGAATTCAACCGTGTTCAAAGCGGCAGCTGTACTGTAGCTTACGATAAAACCTGAAAATGATTAATGTACTATTTACATTACATATTTAGCTACAATTAGGGATGCAACCGAAGTTCGGCATTACATTGTATTCGGTATGAACCGAATAATTTGGTTCGGTTACTAATACTATTCGAATTCGGTCTTTTTCAAACCGAATAATACCGAATATTGCAAAACCGTTAAAATTGCACTGTTTTGCTTAAATTTGTGCAGAAATCACCGAGTTATTTCTTGTTTCACATCTCTCTGCAAATTTACTATGCAAAAATTTTGGCAAACAACGACTATTCAAACGAAAAGTTAACGAACTTCAAGGTCAAGGTTTGACTTACATAATAATAAACTACAACAATTCGGCCTTTTCAGTTCCCAGTAGACTTTCAGCATGTCTTTCATTCAAGTTTTCACTTGTTTCAAATTCAGCAAGTTTTTTATGAAATCTTCGCTATGTGGCGGATAATAGGAGGATATAAACACGGAAGTCTCTTCTTGTTGTGACTTTACATGATTAATCAGCGCACTTGTGGCCTGACTCGCGCCTCTTGAAATTGTTTGCTTGCGAATCTTGCACTCGTCCTGTTTGTCAGCAGGGCTGACGGTAAGAATGACCAAATAGGGCTTGTTTTAGTTATAGCCATGCATAATCTATAACATTCAAACAATACGTCACTCTACAGTTTTTAGCATCAAAAAGTTTAGCGAAAACAATAAATATTAGTTGGACAGCATATTTTTGTAATGACGCCTGCGAATCGTCAATATTCGTTATTAGTAGGTATAATTCGGTATATTAGTTAGACAGTATATTTTTTCAATTGCGCCTGCGAATCGTCAATATTCGGTATAATTCGGTTCCGAAAATCCGCTTCGGTATTCGGTATTCTTGTATTCGGTTGCATCCCTACCTACAATAGAAGAATAGCTCACTTATGATTACGCAAATCATCATACGACCTGCATGCAAATTGGCTCTCAAATTAGCGCTATTTCGAGTTGTTGTTGAGCACAAATGAGAGCGCTTTCTTAGCCTCACAGTGAGAACTGAGTTGAAGCAAGAAACCAAGAGCAGAGGCAGCAGGTACTGCATCAACACAGTAAGTAAGAGAGCATACACGATAATGTAGTGATTGAATCGGCTCAGCAGTCGCACCGGGTCGGAGTTTTTGTTCAACGAATATTCCCAGTATCTGCATGCGTTCAAGAGAAAGGCTAACAGCAGGATAAGACCGGCATAAACGCATGCTTGGCGGCTGCAAATTCTCCAGTTAGGAACGTACGTAATGCACCGATATTGTAGCAAAGCACTAACAGAACGGTACAAGTCTAAACATAGACCACATTTTTACAATTCAAAAAATACGACAGCTTTGATTGATTGTTGTACAGTATGTCTAATCAAATTTTAAGCAACTCAGCTCACCAAGCAAACACGGAAAATAGTATTGTATTCACTAAATAATAATAATGTCTGTTTAAAAGTTCAGGTGGTTTTTAGTTAACCATAACCGATAGCACGTTAGAGAAAGGGATACCTTGTTCTAGAAGTGTAAGGTCTGAATACGGCCAACCAGCGTTCATAACTGATGGCGACCAGCAGCCAAATTGAGGTGCAGTGAAAAACGTTAGCGGTTGGGTAAAAATAAAGAAGTGTGGCTTGTCTCAACGGCCACTGTTTAGGCAGAACTTTGGCTAGCAGCAAATTAGAATTTAGAGGTGTAGCGAAGAGCAATAGGAAAAAGTCGCTGACGCACAGCGCAGCAAGAAACACGTTGACTGCGTACTTCCTGAACTGCAGTTGCGCGAAGACAATGAATGACGCCAGATTGCACACCAAGCCGCAGAGACATAGCAAGGCAGCGACGCTGTCACAAACAATGAAGAAATACTCATCACTGTCAAAATTATCGGTTACATTTGCGGACTTAGATGTGTCCCGAGACTGATTAGACATTGTGTGTCAGAGCGAAATCAACCACTGACGGCATGTGTGAACAGAAAATAGGGGTTTTGAGATGTCATTAGTGCCGGAAACAATAAAACATGTAATCTATTGACTGCCTGGGGTTCTATGATTTGCTTAAAAACCATAATTAAGAGCTTTATTGAGTGGGACAAGGAGCATAATGCTCTTAGTCGCCATCGTTTTTCGTAAGATCACATATGATTGATGATGAACGAGCCCCACACACTCAGCTGATCCAGTTCATGTTGTAGTTTCCTGATTGCATGTCTGCATTCGTCTGACTGCTGGTGACCAAAGATCAGGTTTTCGCTGTCAAACAACAGCTCAGCTGGTGGAATTTGCAGTCGGACGCGTCGTTTGCTCAGTGACGGACGCCCTTGCACGCAAACACTGAAACACAAACAGATATTATCAAAGAACCGAAACCGACCGCCAATACCACAACATCACAATAGCCACAACTACAGCTGTTTGTACGCTGCTCTCCATGACTTTTAAAGGAATACTGTAGAGGGTGACTGTTATCAGAAGGCAGGCTAATTTTAATTTGCTTGCATATGTACGTGGGGGGAACAGACTTATTGTGCAATCGTACAAGTGAAAAGTAGCTAATCAGCTTCTATTCGCGTTCAGGACATAAAGAAAGCGCGATCCTCAAACAAGCGTGAAGTGACGTCTGATGTGACTACCACCTGCTGTTCCGCAAGCACAGATAGTAATTACAAGCCTGAGCTTTTTGACGCAATCGCAACCAAAAATCACAGTAGTAGTACGTCACGTCTGCGTCGCAACAGAGATGTATCTGTCGCTGATTTGAAGTGTCTGTCCAACAAAACAATTGCTTAGTGTAGTGACATGTCAGGTCAGGATATTGAACCAAGAATCGCTTAATTTTTAATTAAGTAATCGTGAGAAAATCAGTTGAGAGAGTTGGAGTTCCGTTAAGGAAATCATTATGACATAGATCGACCCGATAGACATCAAGATATTCGCCGCACATAGTCAGGGTTATACAATTAAAACAGTAGATACAAAAGTAACGAAAGATTTAAAAACATGAAGCAAAGGTCCAGTCGCTTCTTATCAGATAGAAATGGTATGCACGGGTTTGTGTAATAAAAATACTTAGCAAAAAGGCCATGAGCGGACTGCAGAGTGATACGTCTTTGTCGGCCCAGTCAGGTGAATCGTTCAAACCGTTGTAACCAAAATTAGCGGGATGGCCTATCACTTGAGGCTTTTCGGAAAACTCAAGAAGGCCAGGCCGCATATTTTTGTCCAACACAGTATGCTGGTGCCGTTTTAGCGCATTTATGTTTGTTCAGCAAAATGAGAAACGCTTGAAAGAACGGGTGTGTAAATCCTTGTATCGCCACCGTCTAATACCAACCGTCTAAGACTGTACTGGTACATACGATTGCAAATTAGTCAATTTTGTTTGTTGTTGTTGTTTTTGTTGTAACTTTTTGTCCTTTGAGAATAGGAGTAGCCAATTGCTATAGGCAGGAAGAGACACAAGGTCCGGCAGCCTCCTTAACTTAACAACAACCCTCCCCTTTTGCTGTCGGTGTATGCAAGACAGCGCCGGTTTGGTCCCGATTTATCTACTTGCCACCGCTGACTTTGACGCATACTAATCTTTCCCAAGAAATACGTTTATCGCATTATCTGCTGATGTAAGAGATTTGTTTTAAGAGTGGCCGTCCGTCGGTGGGGCGGCGTACGCGTAGACCGCCTTTAAATAATGTACGTACGTACTCGTTATTGGTGTATTGATCGTAGGCCTGAGCGCTTCCCGGCTCGCGGCGGAAAGCTCTCTGTCGTCTCGCGTTCGAAATGACCGATGACGAATCGCCCCGATCGCGGCCTTCGCTAAGAACTCGCACCAGCAGATTCGTTGCAAGTGCCAAATTCAAACTCTATTGCAGTTATGCCTTGTCAGCCTGGGTAAACAATCATTATAACAAATTTCTTAAAAAAACATGACCGATTTACAGGGAGACCGGCTTTGGACATTCGCACTTGCCCTGGTTCTGGTGGCGATCGGCGGAAATCTCCGCTTGCCAGCAGTCAGTGGCCTGGTGAACGGACTCTGCGTGCTTTTTTTCGGCGCTTCTGTCGGTCGCTGGATCGACGCCACACCCAGACTGGCAGGTGCACGCGCAATTGGGAATGGCTCGGGCGCCAATTTCAATTCGTCATTTTAGCGGCACGTACTTCTCTGGTAATCAACAATGCTACGGTAGCGCTTTCTGCCATTAGTCTAGTCTCGGTGCTTTACTGGAAAGAGCAGATCGACCCAATATGGAACGGTGGCCTGCGCTCGCTGCTTATCGGTGCCTCGATTTTACTCTGCGCACTCAGTGTCCTGGCTGGAACCGGCACCAAAATTGTACTCAAACAGGACTGGGTGGTGGTTATGTGTGAAGGAGACAAAAACAAACTGGCAGGTATTTGTCTTGCCTGCTAATTGCTTCCGTTCTTACGAACTTTTTTAATGACAGTGAAACGAGTAAACGCGTCAGTGACATAATCACATAATCTGTGGCGTACCCAGGGGGTGTAGGGTGTGTACACCCCCTTTGCGGTGGAGGTAGGGAGGAAGAATTAGACAAAAATATGAGAAATGAATTTATTATGTACTAAAACTGTCTATTTTATGCTCAGTGTTAATTGCTTAATTATGTTTTTTATGTCATTTTAAATCTGTTTTCGAAGGCTAAATTTTCAAACATGGTCGGGCAGAAGCCCATACAGGCCACTCTAAATTACTAAAACTTGTAATTTCTGTCAATTTTAAGCACATAATGCTTTTAAACAGGTTTTTGAAGGCTGCTTTGGCGAAATATTCTCGCCCTTGTTGGGCAGCGGCTACTGTTGATTGGGTATACCGAACCCATACCGAAAAATGGGTATTTTTGGGAATAAATACCTACCGATTTTAGGTATTTTAATAAATACCCATACCCCGTATACCGATTATTTTGGGAATACCCACGTATTTGGGAATCGGTATTTTCTGTCCATCTTAGTGCAATTTTTATCGAAAATACCCTATGATAACAATGTTTTCGTAGTAATTTTGCATTTTTGGGGCATGCAGAAACACATTCTATTACGATATCCCTCCAAAACATCGAATTTGAAGGATTTTTAGTTCTCTGACCCAACTCCCTGTCCCAAACTTTGTCATTAGAAAGGGTTGGGCTAGTTTTGGCTTAACTTCACACTGCTCCTTAATAATCAAGTCTGTATGTACTTGATGTGCAGTACATTCGCAATCAACAAAATAGCCCCGTATTTTATCACTGCTCGTTAGATCTCCATACTGTACACTAGCAGGACTTAAAACTACAGTACAATGGAAATATTTCTCCTAGCCAAAATTATTTATAGAAACAATTTTCACTCCAGTAAAACTAAAAAATAATTTCAAAAATTCCCAGAAACTGTAAATCTCATTGCTTTTGATGGATTTTCTAGCCTTTAACCTTGGAAATGACTAAATCCATGTCCTTGTAAATGGGAAATTCAGTGTTTTGACTTGTAAAACATTTTGAGCAAATACCGAATAAATACCGGTATACCGGTATCTTTGCGAATACCTACCATTCCGAACCGATTCCCTGGGTATGCCGAAAAATATCTACCCATACCGAACCGATTCCTGAAAATCCCATACCCAAACAACAATAGCAGCGGCCCAACCAGGCAACTTGAAAATTTTACACCCCTACTTTGCAAAATGCTGGTACGCCATTGCACATAGCCATTTGGATTGCAAATAAAAAATACTGAGTATAATTTTTCATAGAGATTTGTACTTTGTAGGTTTGCTGCAGCTGTAAGCTAACTACTGTTACATTAAAGATTTTATGCCAGAAGTGCCCTGAGTTTGGCCAGTGTTCCTATAACTTTGTCTGACTGATGTACTGTTCTTTTATGTTAGGCTTACAGTAGTTAAGATGCTCGAATATTCAAGACCAGATCAACTTTTAGTTTTTCACCCAGAGAAGACTTTAGCAGTCTGCATTTTACTGGATTTAAAGTCAAATCTGCCCGATGTATAGTCACCTACTGTGCTAATAAATCGTGAAGTTTTCGGCCAACGAGAACAAACCACGTTCTACATTAGTGTAATACATCTTTATCAGCAATCTAGAAAATGGCGTTGGGCTGGGCCCCTTTTCGAATTCTTTATTGAGCTGTATGTACATGTCAATCATTTACTGCTCCGTGCAACTTGTAGTGGTTTACAAGTACGGTTAGACCAGCAGAATCTCCATAAATTGTACCTCAGTGTGTGGGACGCCCCAGAATTGGCTAGATTTTTGGTACCGAGAAAATTCCTATACTTACACCATTTCAAGCAACATAACATATGCACCTAAGGGGAAAATGACGCCTCAAGCACACAGAGAACAATCTCCATAAACGGAACGAATCTCGAAAAATGGGACTTCTACAAGATGAGCTTAAGTTTATAGCTTATTGTTAAGCTCTATAAATGCAACGCTATGAATTTTGCTCGAACATTGTACGTATGCTTTGATACATATTTAACGTCTATGAAATGTTACTGTATTTTCGTTTTATCGTCACATTCAATAACACACAAACGATTTCAATGACGGCTGCCCTGGAATTTTTATGTAGGACCTACAATTGTACATCCAACAAATAGGACCCAGTCCAGATCCCCGTCGCTCACGATTCTAAGAGGCTCTATCTGCAATACACGTACAGTAATGGGCAAAAAAGACCTCATGGTCTTTTGGGTTTTCCGGAAAATTTCAAATGGCTGTCATTACGTCAAATTTGCACTGAATTAAAAGATTTTTAATGCGATTACTATTCGAGGTTTTTGTTTATTTTGGCCAATATCCTATCCGGATAGCCTGAGGCAGCATTGAGTTTTGCCGTTCTGAATCGAAAATACCCGAAACTGTAGATCTCAAATTTAAACATAAAAGTCACGAATCCGTCATCGGATTATTCAGAAATTTTTGCAGGTTAATCAATCAATCTTCAATCTTTAGCCTGAAGAGGTCACTTTTGCAAACTGCTTTCTGTGCACCCTCATTTTTTACATTGGTAATTTTTCACCTTCACAGAATAAAAGTAATAATCCCGCTGCCAGATGGGAACCCGTGCCACTAGAAATCTGATCCCTTCATAGATTTCCTTGCAAAATCCTTGCAAATTATTAGAAAGAGGAATCGTGAGATAATATTTGAACTTGGCGTGTGCAAATTCGGGTTTTCACTTGATAAGGGCACAACTCAGAGCCAGACTTTGGCCAGAATAAAAATAAACTACAAGCCTGGGAATTATGGTGCCAAAAGTTTTTTAATTCTCTGCAAAATTGACAGACTGGTGGCATTTGAAGTTATTCCGAAAAGACGAAATGAGGCCAGGCTTTTTTGGCCAGGCCAGCACCAGACATGGGCAAAGGGGGGCTGAGGGGGCCGCTGCCCCACAGGAATTTTATGGTAGAATTTTGTATAGAAAATTATGATAAAAATATGCCTGGATTAGGTGTAAATGAGCTCAGAATAGCTTATTTTAACTTATTTTAATGAAAAATAAGCCAAATAAACCTTGATTTTAGCCAAAAATCGGACTTTTTGGCTTACCACCACCTCAGCCCCCCTCAGGAATTGAAAATTCTCCCCTCAGCCGAAATGCTAGCCCATGTCTGGCCAGTACTACAGAGAGAACAATTTAGAGATCAACGCCATGATGCTGAGGATCGATCTAACGGCCAACATAATTTCTCCCCTAATCGCGGGACAGGTGATGACATCCCTGAATACAGCAGCCGGGTGCGTATTTATCGCCGCCTGGAACATCTGCTCGTTCGGAGTGGAGTACTGGTGTTTGCAACGGGTTTACAAGGCTGTTCCAGCTCTGGCTCAAAAGCCCCTTCCTAACACCTTGTCGGCAGCTGTAACAGACAATTCCGGTAGGCCGACATTTTCTTTATTTTATCGGAACACTCTAAATAATATGCAACAACTCTAAATAGTGGCTTGTTGACTACCGTATCTACTGCCCTGTTCGTGCAGCAGCTCCAACTCTTCAATTCTGGCTTGCAACTCATTAATTTTGTTTAACAAGTGACTGGTGGCGGGCGCGTGGTCGTCCAGACTGAACGCGTTGTTTTCCTGGTGATTGTTCTGCTGAGCGTTAACCTCGGGCGTACGACTGAGCAGTTGTTTCTTGCCGAAAGTCAAGTAATAGACTTGTTTGAGTAGGTAAAAGACCAAGTGCAACACCGCTATTACGTTGGCGCCCAACCAAAAGTCACACGTGCCGCCTACAACCAAACAAACTCGTACTTTTTCTCGAAGAGTAGTACACAGTGAACTGACTCTTTAAACCTAGGCCTAAACCTGATCCTAAGTCTAAGCCTGAGAACTAGGGTTATGAAGCTACAACTAGGATAGTTGGCCAGAGTGTTGCTAGCTTACCCAGTTCGGCCAAGAAACTTTGCCAACTCTGCGAGTACATTTCTTGGAAGACAGGGTGTACATTGTTCAAGATGAAGAAGGCAATTCCCATATGATTGCGGTCTGTTTGAGCTACTTCCGGAGAGGGGATTTCGTAGAAGTCTGTGTCGCAGGCTCCGAAGCAAGTGTCAGTGCAGTTGAGTCTGATATTGCCATGTTGGTAGTGCTCGAAACAGGTGGTGTAGTCAGTGAGCGTGCACTCACGACCTCTCGACGACAGCCACTTGTCCGAGGTCTCTATGAAAATCGGCACGCAACCGCAGTGGTCGTGCAGTCGCTTCCATGTACAGTCATAGGCGCATTGCAGTTTTGAATAATTGTGATGACAGCTGAAGTAAACAAGTGCTTACGGACTAGCTGGGTTACCCGATCACAGACCACTACCCTCCACTACTACGGTAATGTGTAACAGACTACCACTGCAGTCTAAGCCTAAGCAGAAGCTTGAATAGACACCATACCGGTAGTTCGGTCGTGGGGGTAGTGTCCCACTGAGTCTGCTCTGCTGTTGGAATTTATGCAGTTTTGTGATTATCTTTCAGGATTACCGATCTGGGCTTAAGTTTACAGTAGTTTTAATGATTTAGTCATATCCCTGTGCCCTGAAAAGCGAAAAATCGTAGCAGTACCTACTTTTTAATGGAGTGAAAAGACGAGGCGATCTTGACAGTCCAGAACTTCGTCTCGCCCAGTTTGCATCGCAAAGGTATGGTGGCGTCATCTCCGTAATAGATCATCAGTTCCGGTTTGAACTTCTCGTACCAGGCATAGGCTGCAGCTGACGAGGAGTTGGAGCCCAGCACTCCTCTCTCAATCAAGAGCGCGTCGAGACTCTCCAGATTTGCGTCCAGTCTAAAGCCGTAGTCCAGGCCCACGCCCAACGGCTCAGTTCTGTTCATTTCAAAGAAAGCAATCACGCTGCCCAGTTCTCGCCCCTGCAGTACACTCATCAGATGAATGTTCCACACTTTCCACAGGTCTCCTGGACGAAACCACTCAACTTCTGGATCTGTCAGCTTGAAATTGACCCATGCCAGCAGTTGCGAGGAGAACTTGCTAATCAGCTCCTTTTGCGTCACATTCACTCGCTTTGCGTGCGCCGCCACACGGTATATGGCTTCTTTGATGGGTAGAAGCTCGGGTTGGGTGTACATTTCGTACATGAACATTTTGAATGGCATGTCCATCAGGTCGCGTTGGTTGCAAATCTCGTTCAGGTACTCACAATTGCTCATAAAGGTTACATAGCGAGCTAGCAGAGGCAGCAGGATGTAGTCCCAGTCTTTGTTGAGCAACGCTTCTCTGCTGTTCAGCTTCTGCAGAGCTTCGGTGAGTTCGTCGTTCAAAGGCCGTTCATAGGTGTCTTCGAAGTTAAAGGGGAAGGTGATATTGGAGAATTCAGGGTTAAATTCAGGCAGAACTAATTGCAGTCTCAGCTGGAAGACGCCCAGTTCGTGGTAGGTGTCCAGCTTGCCCATCGTAACCTGGGTCACGGTGGCCTTGGAGGCAAACTGTTGCGTGAGCAGAATCGCGTTGCGCACTGTCAGGGCAGCAAAGGTCAGCAAAATGGCGTACCATATGCAAATTTCGGTTCGAGAGTTGCTGGCATTGATGAGTCCAAATCCAGGCAGACTGGTGGTCATATAGAATTTATTCTTGCGCAGCACGGACTCATAGCGCCGACGACGCCGCATCTGGGGTCTGTCCATCTTTCAACTGAGGTATTTCAGCTGGAAGGCAACTGTTTTTGATTGCTCCTCAAGAGTGGCTCGTAAAATCCAAACTACCGCATAATTTCTGACTAGAAAAGCTCGTTCGCACGCCTATACAGCTCGTTGTCACTTGTTGCACCATTTAGTTAGCAAAACCGAACCACTGCAATAGACGACAGCTGGCTCTAGGTCGCACCCTATTACAAATACTGGCTTTTGATCTGCTTTCTCGGTTGTCCTACGTAACAATTTCATCAAAAACCATTTTTAAACAACAGTTATTAGAATCGTCTGAGTTTAATACTTTTTGGCATACATTTATTTAGTAAAAGAACTGACCACAGATTCCTGATCTGTTGTTGTTGTTGTTGTTGTTGTTGTACCTTTTTGTCCTTTCGGACTAGGAGTAGCCGACTGCTATAGAGCAAGAAGAGATACAAGGTCCGGCAGCCTCCTTAACAACAACCCTCCCCTTTGCTGTCAGGGTGTGCAAGACAGCCCGGTTTGGTTCCCATTTTACTAGTTGCCATTGTTGACTTTGGACTGCCTGGGTTGGGCTAGGACAAAACAACTGTTCTAAAAAACGCAATTTTTGACTCGCAATTCTGAATTTTCTGATTTGAATCTGAAGCAGTGTATAATTTGTTAGTAGGAGGAAGACAAATTGACAAATGCTAAGCAGATTGACAAATTGGGTTACTGAAGTTAGTTGTATTTTGCTAGTTTAGACTTTCAAGTCTGATGAGATGATATACATAAGTACACAGAAAGGCTAAGGTCAAAGCTCGATCGAATCAGAGGCTGACTCTTAAGTCAGTTCAAGAAAAAATCGAACTTTCATGTACAACCGATTTTTTCAGAATCAAGTCGACCTGCAATAATTCTAAGAGATAAATAGACCAAAAAGGCATAAATAACTTTGCTGGTTGCTTTGCATCCCGATTTGTACTGCCGTAATAGAGCCCCGCCTTGTTTGGTACTCTTCAAGCCACGCTGACACTGAACCACAGTTACATAAGCAACCATTGCCGCAGTTTTGGTGACTGATTTCCGTCCGCTCAACAAAATCTTTAAAATCTTTTAGTGCATGTTTGTGCCAAGGAAACAGGAAAATTCAAATTTTATGTTATCTAATTTGAATCGATAAGTATGTAAGGCCTGTCAAATCTTCGTACTTTACTAAGTCAGCAAACCCTCTAAGCCATCCGATGTTACCCTTTCCTTTGAGGAGTGTGAAGAGACTAAATCGTTATTTCAAAAACAGTCGCAGAAAGTCCAGACAAGTGCTATACGTATACGCATATGAACAGCTCCGGGCCGACCTGGGGGTAGGCGGTAGGGGAGTTTCCTTCAGGTGGGGGGTCGAGGGGGTTTCGCCCAGAGGGGGTCGAAAAATTCAAAAAGCTCCAAAACGCCTAGAAATGCGTTTTTAGCACATTTTTTCAGTAAGGACGCTAAAAATCGCTATTTTAAGCTGCCAAATAGCGTTTTAGAGTTAAACACAAACAAAAATGACGAAAAGGGATTCCAAAAGCACTGATTTCTCTTAAATATCAGCAGTGAAAACGCCAAATTCGTTGTTTCCAAAGGCTTTTCAAGCGAATTTTAGGCTAAAAATTAGTGGTTTCTGAGCCAGTTCGTTGGTACTGGAGCCACTACTACTGTAGTACTTGTATTTTTGAGTCGGTGGGGGTCCCTTAACCTGTCTCGGTGGGTGAGGGGGGTTTGGCCTTTCCAGCTAGGTGGTAACCCCAAACCCCCTAGTACATGTATGCGTATACATTGTACGTATATTGAGCAGTCAGAAAATAGCACTGCAAAGTTATTATTTTTGTTTTTTTGGTCTATCACTCACCCATGAGAATTATATAGAGCTCTAACATGATTTTGAAGAATCGGCTGTCCGAGGCAGCTGACTAAAGAGTTCTAGGACTTGCTGTTTTTATTGAACTCCCTAATCGAAGCAGTATTTCAAGTGCGGCCTGTATGGTGAAACAATGAAACCGACGGGCACTTTTACACAATTTTGAAAACGTACTATAGTCAGAGATTAGAGTTTCAAGACCTTCGGCTGAATTTTTGTAAACAACATACTGTACCTACCACTATGGTTTCAGGCGGGTCTGTGATTTAAAGCAAAAAGCGTAAAGCTGGGCTTGTCGCTATAACATCAAATGAAGGCAGTTTTTCCAACTGGGTAGCTATGTAAGTTGGAGCGGCTTACAGCCAGAATTCAGACGGACCACTCGAGGGCACGACTAAAGATCTCCGATTGATTGACTCGCAATCATGTCATTAGAGATAGCCGCCATTTTTCAATGCCGTTTCCTTTCGATTAAGCATTCGTTCTTATATCGATATGGTATTAGGTTGGTGGGACTGATTTTCTCAGATGACAGAGAGAGAAATTAGGTGGCGGCCAACTCAGAGAGAATAAAGCTAAGTAAGTCCAACAGATCAATAGTAAAGTTGGACTGGAGGGGAGCTTTTCATGCTCAGACTGTCTGATGCAGCAAATCCGCCAAATTCAATCGTTTGTGTAACAGCCTGAAGGGAATTTTTTCAGGATCTCTGCCAACCCAGCCGTACCACCTGACTGCTAACGAGTCTGCGGGGGACGACGCGTCGGCCATGGAGCGGGTCACCGTGCCGGTCGACCAGGAACCCCCGGCACCCAGACAACCAGGGATAATGAGCCGAATCAAGCTGGCGGTGCGAGAGAACGCGACCGGCTGGAAGTTGTATTTCCAACAAAGCGTATTTCCGGCCAGTTTGGCCTTGGCCTTGCTCTATTTGACTGTAATGGGCTTGGACGGTATCACTACCGGCTACGCTTATTCGCAGGGTCTGAAAGAAAACATTTTGGCATTGGTGCGGGGCGCCGGTGCCATCACGGGTATCCTCGGCAGTCTGGCCTACCCAAGACTCAGGGGAAAAGTCGGTCTGCCTAGAACGGGTCTCTTTTCTCTTACTGCCGAATTGTTCTGCTTGGCGCTGGGTGTGGCCTCGATTTGGCTACCCGGCTCGCCCTTTGACCCTGTCGGCTACTTTTCCAAACAGCACAACGATACTGCAACCACTTCAACAACGCTGACCACCCTGTTTCCCACGGAACTTTCACACAACAGCACATCAACGGCAATACCGTACGACTACAGCAACAGTACGATGGAAACGAGTGAAATGATCACAACTGAAGCGCCATCTGGCGGCCATTCGATGTGTTCGATTTGGACATTTCTTACGTCAATCGTTCTAGCAAGATTCGGTTGGTGTTTCTTTTTGTGCTATTTCAATGTAGGAGAATGATTGGGCAGTTTAGGTCTATGGATGGCAGACCTAACCATCACCCAAATAATGCAGGAGTCGATTGCCGAGCACGAGCGTGGTGTAGTGAACGGAGTGCAGAATTCCTTGCAGAGACTGCTCGATTTGACAAAGGACACTCTGGTCATAATCCTGCCGGAGCCCAGCACCTTTGGACTTCTGGTCATCGTTTCGTTCTCTGCCGTTGTCGGCGGTTTCACTAGTTTCTGTGTCTACTCGCGACGAGAACGAGGACATCTTCTGCCGCACTACAAAAGCGTTCCGCGACACGACCAATGACACTGGCTCAATTGCTCACTCGACACAATCAGTTTTAGTGATAATAAAACAGGCATGGTTTTAGTGAATTCAAATGTTTGGTGCTTCAATTTTAGAAATAAATGCGTGAGAAACTTGATGTACTGTACGTACTGTAAAGAAGTAATTTTAGAAATAAATGCGTGAGAAACTTGATGTACGTACGTACTGCAATAATTTTAGAAATAAATGCGTGAGAAACATGATGTACGTACGTACTGCAAAGATGTAATTTTAGAAATAAATGCGTGAGAAACTTGATGTACGTACTGCAAAGATGTATGTCCTACTACCTACGTAGTCGGGTTTTTAAGTGTGGGTTTGAGATTCCAGCCTATCCGTAGACAAAAGCACCTTAAAACCACTGTAGACAGATGGATTACGGCGGGGTGCTTGAACCTCCAGCAGAGCAATCGTCTCTTCTTCATGTGTCAGTCAAGGCAACAAGAACGTTTTGCAATTAATTTAGTTGTGAAGGCCATGAAGACAAACTTGTTTTCTCGCAAGATTCAGTTGGTCTTCTCTTCGCACCCAAATGCGTTTTATGACCCCAGGCCAGCAAGCAAATCTAGCCCGTTGTTTGTGACTGTGCTCACTGTACAAAAGTATACATTCGAATGGCATCATTTTCCTGAAAGAAACTAAACTCATTCTTGTTTAAGGTCTGCACTTCGACACAGCTACGGCTCGTTCCCCTGCGTAGGCACCAACTTTTTGTCACTCGTTTCCAGTCGTTTGCAACCGGTTTGCAAACCGCCAACACTGCCAATTTCTGATCGGACCGTGTTTGATTGACGTTTAATTATTCCTCTTCATTATGAATTTTGCAGTCCTATTAGCGACATTTCTTGTCGGCGCATTTGCTCAGACCGAAGAAATGCTGAAAATGGCCGAAAAACTAAACCAGAACATCGCCAAATGTAAGTGAAGTGTTTGATTGACCGAGAAAGACAACACCTTTTTAGGCTGGGATCCCTCACAAGGCGAGGCCCACGCCTGGCCAGTAGATTGCGGTTGTAATTTCCCAGCACAGTTTTGTTTCTGGTATATAATTACCGAACCCGATACTGGATTGCCCATGCCAGACATGAAATGCCAGACCCGTAAGTGCGTTACCAAGTGAAAAACAAATGACACACGAGGTTTCAGTGTCCCCCGAATGTCTGCAAGCCGTAGGTCTAACTACCCCAGCTACCACCCCAGGTGCCACCACTGCACCAGCAGCTGCTACCACTGCTAAAGCCGCCGCAACCACTGCTAAGCCAGCCACTACAGCTGCTGCAGCCGCAACAACACCTACTACAGCAGCACCCAGTGGCGCGGGCACTGATACCCATCAGTACTGTTGCTACTGGGCCGGGCAAGGCGAATGCGACAAGAATCCTTACTTCATGAAACCGACCTGTCAGAAATCTTGCGGAACTGCTGGGTGTCAAGGTTCTGTTCTCTTCTGCACGGCTAAACCCTTATGCATGCTGCGCTGCTTGTTTAGTTACTACAGCACATACTTGTACGGGAACAGTGAACACTGCTGGGTGTAAATGGCCACCTGGCAGTGTGGGACCTGGAGTTAAACCACCACTAACTGGACCTGGTACTGGACCTGGCACTGGTACAGGTACCAAAAGAAGACCTGGACTTGCACAGCAAGTTGGAGGTGGTACGTTTTGATACGGCTTGATACAATGGTGCTGTGTTGTTGTTTTATAGTGTCTGTGGTTTCTATAAAGCTTTCGTAGATAGTTCTTAGTTCTTAGTGGTCTTGTCTTGGTTATTAGTACGTAGTGATTCTGTTGGCAACTTTTATTGGCATGCACAGTACTTAGTCAGCGGTCAAGTAGTCTCGGTTTGGTTGTTGTTAGCTTGTAGCAGCAGTAGTTAATAGTCTGGTCAATTTGCGGTCACTGACGCCTAATCTCGGATCCACTAGAGTTTTGACAGTCCAAAAACTCTATCCTCAACTTCCACAAGCATAAACAAGGTACCAAACAATGATAGTCCATGCCCAGGGCAAACAAAGCACGATACATGATAGGAAACAAATAAACGTACCGTTAAGTAGAATTGTGGGTTTATACTGACGAGCTCAATATTCTCCGTTCACTTCATTGCTATCACGAGAAGCTTGAAGATGAGCTGATTAGTAAGGCAATAGTGGCTAAAAGCTCTATGTTGAAATTCATTTCTCGAAACACAGGAGAGATGCGGGCTCCTCCATCTTAGTATAACTAAACCGAGTTGCTAGAGGTTTATGACCTTGAGGATTCATCATCCAATGCCAATTATCAAAACGACGCTTTTTTAATCACTTTTGCCTCATTAACCTGCTCATTTTCAAGCTGCTCGTGATGCCAATTGAGTGAACGCAGAATATGAGCTCATCAGAACAGAATACGCCCACAATATAATGCTCTACTTAACGGTATTTTCATTTTTTCCTTTCATGCTTGGTTTCCTCTGGGCAGCGGGCTATCATCGTTTCCGTTTGGCACCCTGTAGAAAATAAAACCAGGCAGGCACGTATGTAAGTACAAACGAAACGAGTAACAAAACGTCAACAAAAATAAGTATTCATTCTCCTTCCTGGTTGACCAGTAGCAAAATGCAAATTCTCTATTATTTTCTATCCTTATGTAATAAATCTGGCACGAATACGTTACGAATACCACTTGCTTATCGCGAGACATGGTGAACAACAATAATTATTATTGAATAATTCTGTACAGTGACGACAAATTGGTCCAACACACAATAGATGGTCAATGGTCAGTTGGTAGTTCTAGCAACTTTAGGCACTGTATTTGCAATTTTAGGCTGCACAGACACAAACAAGCTCTGTAAATGGTGGGCGGCCATAGGTCAATGTCGAGATAACGCAGCATGGATGAGATCGGGGTGTGCAAAGAGCTGCCGATCCTGCTAATATTGCACCTGCCTGGAATAGATTGAAAATTTAGTCGTATTTTATGGATTTAAGGATTAAAAAATATGGAAATCGTAGCCTGCAACGCGAAATATTCGATTAACCAATCGTAGAAATATATCTTTATTGTGCATCTGTCCTGTCTGGCATCCATGATAGTACTGTGGGCTGCATGAAGTATTTTTAATACTGCATCTACGGAATTCTGCGCGACAATTAGAAATGAAATGAGCAGTTGTAAAAAAGTAGCCTGACTCATCTTGATTTATCAGTCTGCGTTGCGTTACTAGTCTAGTGTAACACTCCGCTTAGGTAAAAATTGTTGCAATATTTTTCACTTTTTCTGATCCTCACGTTTATCACGTATTACACTAACAAAGACAACCAGTTTGACGATGAAATTAATCAGGCAGAAAGAGAATCTTATTTATCTAAATTTGTCATGCTCTCGCAAAGAAAGCGAGCGAAAGTCAATGGAAACTCGTTTTTCTTCGGAAGACGCGTCTGTCCTGCATGACCGCTTCACCGGAGGGACAAAACCAGAAGGCTTCTGATGATGAGTTATAACCTGCCCGGTAAGTCAACTCATTTTCTGTCGAGTTGCGTGGCTTTGTCCTCCTGACCGAGAGGTTTCTCTATAGACCCATGAAGCGCTTGTTGTTCATAGCGGTTACTATACTGGTCAGACACAGCTATGCTGCAGAAACAACCCCTTCATCCACTGAATACAATCCTAACGAAGTTGCCAAAAAGATCGATGCCAACCTAGACAAATGTACCGTAGCACTTGCTATTATCTACTATGCAAGGTTATTCTTCTTCATTTCGCACACTTCAATTCAGGTTGGGACAAATCAAAAGGTGAGAGTGGTCATGCCTTCCCTGGCGGCTGTGGCTGCGACTACCCCAAAGAGTTCTGCTTCTGGTTCGAGAGCAAGGACCCGTCGACCGGACTGCTCATGCCCGATCTTGTGTGTCATCCATGTAAACAAACACAGTTTATTCAAAAGACCAGTGACGTTACTCAGGCATCACTTCTTCAGTGACACAAGCCTGCAAAGATGCCATAGGATCTGGATCCGGGGCTACAACTGCGGCCGCTTCCACAACTGCAGCAGCAACTACTGCTGTCGTGACTACATCCGCTGCCGTCACCACAACCACTGCCACAACTACCACCACTGCCAAAGCTGCTACTACAGCTGCTCCTGCTGCTGCTGCTGCCACTACGACCACTGTGCCAGCCGTTCAGCCAGGAGCAGGAGGAGCAGGCGGTGGCGACTACCACGAGTACTGCTGCTGGTGGGCAGGCCAAGGCGAGTGTGAGAAGAACCCTTACTTCATGAAGCCTGTCTGTCAGAAGTCTTGTGGTACACCAGCTTGTTCAGGTTAGTTTATTTGTCTGCAAAGCTCAATACCACAGTACGTAGTGGACAATTGGGTGACTGCTTGTAGTTGTGAATGCTGCCAACTGCAAAGGCACCGTTAACACTGCTGGGTGCAAATGGGGTGCTGGCACTGGTACAAGCACGGGTACTGGTAGTTCAGCTGGCGGTGAGTGGACTGCATCACTTTCTTGCTTCCAGTTTGTGACTCTGTTTAGGCTGTACTGACACCCATATTTTTGCAAGTTCTGGGCTTATGTTGGTGAATGTCAGAAGAACGCAGCTTGGATGAAGACTGGATGTGCACAAGCCTGCAAAACCTGTTGATCTGATCGGTTACACAGTAACTGCCCTCTTTACTTCACTATCGTGTTTGGTATAATACAGCTCTGTAAGTATTTATAACTCGTGCATAAACCCGTTGCCTACCTACATCGTATCCGGTCTTCCAGCTAAAGGCAAACAAAAGTCATTGCAACCTAAAGTCCAAGCCACAACCCATTTCTCTGTCAAAGTCAATACTGTAACAATACCTTATGTATAAATTAGGAAGGTTTCATCTAAGGTCTCAGTCCGGATTGAGTGAGATTATGATTGGATAACAACGCACCACTTGACAGGCACATTTTAATTCAAACTTGGAACACTGATCAACAAACCTGTCAGTACTTGGTTAAACGTTGTCAGATTTTTTCTATATCTTTTTCCAGTCGGCGGGCGACGGTCCGCTGATTAATCGTCCGTTTTTGCGATCTGCGCACTTGAGTGAGTCCTCAGGTTTTTGCACCTACGCAAACTCATTTCGAAACAATATCTGTATAGCTATAAGCGGTTCTAGAGAGCGGCAATATGAAACAAAAAGGACAGGCGAAAATTAAAATATGTCATGCACGTGTGGACACAAGGTCAGAGGACTTACTTAATTAGACGTGTGAAGTGGTAATGAGAAACCTGTTTTTACGTGGATGCGCTGTCTCGCATAACCGCTCGACTGCCTAATTAAGTCCGGAGGCCAGGAGGAATACTAGAACAACGCGACGAGTCAATCAAAGCACTTTCACCAACTTTCTCCACCGCGAGCGCCCCTTTTTCCTTTCTTCTCTGCCTGTGTCATGAAGTCACTACTTCTGGTAGCTTTGCTTTCAACCGGCTGCTACGCCGAAACAACGGCTCCTTCCACTGAATACAACCCCAACGACATCGCCAAAAAGATCGATGCCAACCTAGACAAATGTACTGTAGCCAGTTGCTACTAAGGTATTTCACTGTTCTTCATTTTGAACACTTCCAGGTTGGGACAAGTCAAAAGGTGAAAACGGTCATGCCTTCCCTGGCGGCTGTGGCTGCGACTACCCCAAAGAATTCTGCTTCTGGTTCGAGACCAAGGACCCGTCGACCGGACTGGCCATGCCAGACTTAGTCTGTCATCCGTGTAAGTGATCTAGTCTCTGCACACCAATAATGCACGCACTGATGCGTTTTCAGTGACAGACGCCTGCAAACAAGCAATAGAATCGGGCGCAACTGCAGCTGCCACCACTGTTGCCGCCACAACCGGCGCTGCCACCACAGCCGCAGCTGCAACCACTGCAGGTCAGACCACTGCTGCTGCAGCCACCACAGCTGCCGCCGCCACCACTGCAGCTGCTGCAGCCGCAGCCACAACTGCTGCTCCAGGAGCAGGAACAGGAGCAGCTACTGCTCAGCCCGGAGTGCAGCCGGGAGCTGGAGGAGCAGGTGGCGGTGACTACCATGACTACTGTTGCTGGTGGGCTAGCAATGGTGAATGTGACAAGAACCCATACTTCATGAAACCGGTGTGTCAGAAATCTTGCGGTACTCCTGGATGTAAAGGTCTGGCTTTGCTGTACTGTGCTGGAAAGTACAACAAATTGGCTGACAAGTTGTCCTTTCAGTAATGCATGCAGAGACTTGTCAAGGCACTGTCAACACAGCTGGTTGCAAATGGACGGCTGGCACTGGAACTGGCACTGGAACCGGTGGTACAGGCGGTACGACTGGAACTGGAGGTACATGTCTGCTGTTGTGTTACGAGACTTTACCGTGAAAGCTGGTTTCAGCCTGCACGGACTCACACATGTTCTGCAAATTCTGGGCTTGGTCTGGGGAGTGCAAAAAGAACCCCGCCTGGATGCGAACTGGTTGCGCGATGTCGTGCAAAACGTGTTGAACATACATTTTCAGGGTTAGCCGCAAATCCTATAGCTCTCTCTGTATTGCTATAGCCTCGGTTAGTACGTACATACTGTGTAATGTTACTTTTTCCTCAACTATTATTAACTTCTGTGTGTTGTGTGTGATCGAAATAAGTAAAACTGTCTTCAACCGGTTTGAAGATGTTTGAAGTTACAATTCAAATCATTTGATTTCTTTGCAAGAAAGTAGACATATGATGTCCGCAATACGTAAAGGGGAACTTCTGTTTATAATGTGTTTGTCTTGCTCCGCAGCTCCAGGCTATATACAATAAGTACAGCGTGAGTCCGAATTCCGCATACTTGCTGTCAACTTAAATTTGTTTATGTCCACGGCACCATTCGGTATTGCGGCACTTGATCATTTTCTTGTACTAGCGTTTTCCTATAAAAAAGTAGTTTTTTGTTTGGACATTTCATTTCCGTTTTGAGCTTAGTTTTTGTTAGTGTTTCATTAAGATTTTGACCCATCCATAATCAGGCTTCAGAAAGGAATAAATTTTTAACCAAACCTGATTTCAGCATTAAAATCAGCAGGATTTTAAATTATTACATACAGTCAGGCCCACGTGAACGGGCAAGGTCACCGAATTCTTTTACGTGAGAAGAGTAAACTATTAACGATGTCTGTGTTTTGCGGCCTGGCCAAGCCCAGGGCGAAACGAAATGCCGAGACAGTGAAGACGCAACATAACCTGTAGTCAAACAACTTTCTCTATCGGTCGAGCGTGGCCGCGGCTTCTGCTGCATCGTGCAACATGTTCTACTCTGTGTTTCTGCTAGTTTTGCTAGTTGCTGGCTCGCAGTCAGCCGACACTTCCTACAATCCGAACGAAATATCCAAAAAGATCGACGCCAATATAGACAAATGTACGTGATGTACCCGAGTAGGGAATAAGACTAACTAACGGTAGACCTTTTAGGCTTCGATAAATCTCTAGGAGAGAAGGGCCACGCCTTTCCTGGGGGTTGCGGTTGCAACTACCCCGCTGAATTCTGCTTCTGGTTCGAAAGCAAAGACCCCAACACCGGTTTACTGATGCCCGACATGAAATGCCAGACTTGTAAGTAGACAGAAACAAAAGGTACAGTATCTGTAGCTGTTTTGGTTCTTGTTCAGTGACCCAAGCTTGCAAAGACGCCATAGCAGGGGCGGCGCCACCTCCTGCCGCCACCACTCCAAAGGCAACGCAACCCCCTCCAGCTGCCACCCAACCACCCACCACCAAACCTACACCTGCTGCTCCCGCTGCCACTCAACCTCCAGCCACTGCCGCTCCAGCCGCACCTCCACCAGCTGCCGGAACCGGAACGCAACCGGGCGGAGGGGTACACCAACCAATAGCCGGTGGAGGAGGAGGAGGAGGTCAGGACTACCATGACTACTGTTGTTGGTGGGCATCCAAGGGTGACTGCGACAAAAACCCGTTTTACATGAAGCCTGTGTGTCAGAAATCGTGTGGAACACCGGGATGCAAAGGTACTGGTGTCTACGCAAATAAACTTCTTAATCTGATTTTCTTTCACAGTTCTAACTGCACCGTTCTGCCGCGGCACTGTCAACGTGGCCGGATGCAAGTGGCTGACCGGTGCTGGAGGAGCTGGAGGGACCAGTGGTAAGCGGAAGCGATTGTTTGGCTGAAACAAAGCAGCCGAAACCTGTTTTAGCCTGCAAGGACGGCCACCTGTTCTGTAAATTCTGGGCGTCAGTGGGCGAATGCCAGAGTAACAGCCAGTGGATGAGCACAGGATGTGCTCAAGCTTGTGGAAAGTGTTGACACGATAGTCTTAAACGATCCGTAGTAGCTAGAGAAGTAACCCTAGGCCACTGCTGCTCGCGAATAGAGACGAAAAATAAAGCTCTTCTTCACTTAGAATACAGATAACCGAACAAAGATCATATAGTAGCTCCAGTAGCAGATGTTGAAGACGAGGAAAGTGCCAGGGAAAATGTATCTGCATTTTTCGTCTATCTTTCGCGCCGCACGGCGTCCTTGCAGTTTCTTGAAACTGGTCATCCATTTGTCAACAGTGGCTGCAGTGGAAGTAGTGCGCGGACCCAGCATGGGCGTCTGAGTGGCCGGCTTTCTCTGCAGACTCATTATTCCTCCTGTGTTGTCGTTTTCATCCGTCTGCAACAAAAACTACATTTTAACCCACTTTTTCCCTTCCTTCCTGACTTTTTTGCTCTCAAAACCAGTTTAGTACGTACGTATATGTACGTACGTAGGTGTTATGTAGTTTTCCGACCAGGCAATGTCAAAACTCGTTAAGGATGCCAAATAGATATCGATATGATCGAGCCGGATACGGTTCGTATCGGGAAAACCGGATCCTTATGTGGTGGATATCAGCCAACTTTGCTATTTGAAGATTTTCGGACTTTAATCTAGCGTTTACATGCAGTTTTCATATTTTTTACACCTTAGTCAATGGAAAATGAGTGAAAGTGGGAAGAAAATCGTACTTCAGTTATATGAGATAACTGTAAGAAAGCAGGAAACGTGCAAAAAATACTACGAATATGGTGGAAAATACAAGATAAAAATATCAGATTGGAGCAAATTTAAGTGAAAATACTTGAACTTTGAATAAAGACAACAACAGCAGCTCGAAATTTGAATCTTCTTAATAGCTTGTACGTAATAGAATTTCAACGAAATTCAATGTTTGTTTTAAGAAGCTAGACTTGATCAAATTCGGGTACACAGATAGAAAAAGAAACAGAGAATGAAGAAGGGATTAGTTTTGCACTAAAAATGCTCATCAATAGCTAAATTGCTTTTTGAAAAGTCGTAACGCCGTGTCTGTTGGGTACATATGGCCGGTATAATATAAAGCCGATATCCTGTAATGCAAAACCCAACGACCGCTGTTTGAACAGTGAACATAAGTTTAACGATAGCAAAGCTGCAGCATCCAATCTCACCTGGTCAAGGTTGTCAGCCGGAATGGTAGGTGAGCGGGACCTATTGAACATGGCCGACGTGCCCAAGATGGCTCGTCCAAGTCCAGCACCGACTTTGTTATCAGAACTCTTTTCCTGCCGATTTCGAGCAAAATGACAGACAGTAAACTCGATCATTACGCCAAACACAAATATTGTGCATGTGCCCATCCAGACATCGATGGCTTTCATGTAAGATACCTTAATTTATAGGATATAACTTCTTCATTAGAACAACCCAACTACCTCAGGCAGTGTCAGTTTAACAGCGTTAGACTGAGTGGCAATGGTAAGGAGAGTGGTTATGCTGAGCGAAACCCTAGCTGGCGCAGCATCAACATCGAGCCAGAAATTGAACCACGAAATCACCACGATCAACCCCGTCGGTATGTACGTTTGCAACATGTGATGCATTATCTCTCGTTTCACTAAAACACCTGCCTAACTTCTCTTTCGAAAAAGTTAAAAAAACACACCGTAGAAAATGGCAGTTACGCAATCCCAGATGCCTAAAGAAAAAGGTAGTGACAGGGATTCTTATCAGTTGGCGCACCATCACCTGTAGCGTAAGTTCCGTCGCAGGTTCCCGTGCCTATTTTCATCAAAACCATATCTGGCATTTTAATGGCGGTGTTTGCCTGCACCGGTGAGAAGGCGTCTGTCCATTTTATGGTGAGTTGCGTGTCGTCGTACGCATCTAAATCACTTGGTTACCAACAGCTACCCAGTTTTTAGATTTTTAATTACAGCTCAGAATCCTGAGATCACAGATTTGTTTATCGAGAGGATATTTGGAAAGATCCATCATGCACATGACTGTCAGAGAAATCCTATAAAAACAGCTATTAGAATAAGCTGCGGATGCATCCAATCTGACATTTACCTACAGTCGTAGAAGACAGTACCATCCTGGTAGATCCAGACCAAGAAATTATCTGACGTCACTCGTTGAAAACTGGCTTCGCGTGCATTGGCAAAGTAGAGCTGAAATCGCCTACTTAAACGTACTGTACGTATTACGATTTACTGCTGAACTTTGTGTTATTCTTACGTCAGGAACCCAGAGCAAATCCAGCAGCTCTTTGTCTTTCAACAAAATGCGCGCCTCTTGAGAATGTCTGAGCCGGTCATCGTGCCACTCCTGTTGAAAGTAGACGTCGATTTGGAAGTCCTGCAACGTTCTTCAAGTCAAAACTCTTCAATATTACCTTTTACCATAGTTTGAGCGCTGAAAGACGACATTCCTTCGATGTACATCGACATTGATACGTTTGTTGGGTATCCTAAAACAGCAGTACTAGAGAGTGGACAAGCTGGGTGGGTAGAGTGATAACAGTCGTTCAAAACTCGCTAAAAAGTTTAGTTTCTAGCAGTGGCGTGTCCAGGAGTACGGAAAGAGGGGTGTAAAATTTTGAAAGTCTGCCCAACCAGGGTAAGAAAATTTAGCAAAATTTGCCTTCAAAAACGCGTTTAAAACATATTCCAAGTTTCGCTTATTTTTGAGAGACTTTTTCTTCCTACCTCCACCGCAAAGGAGGGTGTACCCAACTCACCCTACACTCCCGGATACGCCACTGGTTCCTAGCAAAAATGCTCACTCAGAAGAGGTAATTTTGGCTCAACAGTTCAGAATTGCTCTCATACAGAGTTTCAGACACCGATTTGTTAGAAATTGAGTCAAAAAATTGTTTCTTAGAAAAATATTCTCGGGGAGGGATCCAGATTTGGGTGTTGGTCTTCGTGCAGGCAACCCCAAGTTACATCATCATCATCATCATCATTATGATTGAAAGGAAGGTAAGCTACGTACGCACAGCACATATTTATTTTTATTAATGTTTTGAATATTTATGTGGCAGTCTCTGATGCGATCCAGTTTTCAGATCCAAAAATTCAAAGTTTCGCGTAGACAGCTAACAGTTGCTGCTCCAACACAAAAAATCGACTCCTTTCAAGCAGAAAACTAGTCTAAAACAGGACCTGAAGGCAGGAGACAAGAACGTACCGTAGAACTGCGTTGGAGTGGCGTATTTGTTGTAGAGAGTTTCGTTCCTGAGCATTCTAACAAATTCCAGAGTGGGCGGAGTGCTGTTCAGGTTCTGAGCCACCGAGTAGGGCATCCAGACGAGAGGAACCACCAACACCACCAGTACGGCCATAACGAGGCGCTGACATTTGAGGTTTCTGCAAAAGATGTCATCCAGCACCGTTAAAATAGGCATGCAGTAAAAGCTATGAATATTAGAGACTAACACTCCTGTCATAAATCAGCTTTAACTCGGCACACAAAAACTCCTGCTGCCAGTAGGCCTCTGGGGTTAGACTGCGGCGGATTATAGCTAGAGAGAGCACCCCAATTAATTAGAGCCACCGCAGAATGCCAGTCCTTGATTAAAGTTTCATTCGACTTGTACGAGCCATGTCAGGCAATGACAAAAGGTCCAGTCCACTAATTTCTCTGCCTAGCCGGAAGAAGGTTTGTCACTCGAGAATATTCGGCCGGTTGGTCTTTCATAATTCGCTATGTCCCTTGGTAAAAGCAGTTTATAACAAAGGTGGATGTTTTTAGAATACACTCAAGATTTTTGCCTAATATATGTACTAAGTAAAGCGTATGTACAGTATGTACGTACAATACCTGTCGGAAAACAATAGACTATCGTGAAGGCACATAAATCAAGCAAGATTTGAAAGAGCTCAGACTGTGAGTAAAACAGTGCAGCTGTTTTAGCCAAGCTCCCTCCTTAAATGAGTTGGAAGTTTCGAAACTCAATTGTCGAGAGAGCGCTACCCCAAATCGAATTAGTTCCTAACCAATTCTACCAAAACGAACGTCTGCGGCAAAACTCGAAAGGTCCACGTTTCAATTGTTTTTGTCCAGCTTGGCGGCTGTTCAAAACGTTAGTCAGTTTTGCGTGTTGTTCTGACTAATTGTTGTGAAACAGAATCAAATTACTATTCTATGCATAAAGTATTATGAAAAGGTGATAAACATATCTGTTACGGCGCTAAGATACGTACTCGACTACGAGGACCTTATTGCTCAGGCCGACCTGATCACAAGCACACACTCAGTTTAAAAAAGTCCATCTGTAGTCAGCAAGAGAACATGTTAATCTAGACGTTAAAATGTACAATATATCAATTTTTTATAACGTCGACCACTACCAACAGCCAAGCTAGCCCGGAAGCTCTCAGAGGACACTAGCGATAAAATTCCAATTAGGGTCGCGGTTTTGTCTTCGTCAAGACACTCAAACTGCTAGGCGGACGACAGGTTAACGACCGACAAAACTCTGCATCTCAGGTACGTAAGTATTGTTCATAAAAACGTGGGTATAAACTACAAGGTGTCCCAAAAATGATAACATTTCTTTTAGCTGGCATTTCCGCAAATTTTGACCAAATTGGCTGAAATTTAAAACATAGGTGCCAAAATAGGGAAGATTTTGTGTGCCAAAATTTGGTGGACCAGGCTTGAAGGACACAATCCTGAGAAATTCGCGAATATGTGAAATTTGTTAATTTCAATTACGGTAGAAATAGCGCTCAAATGGAAACTTTTTTGCTGTCATTTCCGCAAATGTTAGTCAAATGACATGAAATTTGCACATCAGATGTGTGGGATATTTTGTATTTAAAATTTGATGCATTGAGAATGTCATGGTCTTAAGAAAATAAGGATTATCTTAATGATATGTTTTTCAGATCGCTCATCCAAAGACAAAGTAGATGTTCAAGAATTCATCATTTTCACAAGACTGTGTCAATCTCAATGCATGAAATTTTAACACATAAAATACCCCCACGGTTTTTAAGAGTTTCTGCAAATTTCAGGACATTTGGCGAACATTTGCGGACATGAGAGCAAAAAGAAAAGTTCCAATTTGAGCGCTATTTCTACAGGAATTGAAATTAACAAATTTCACATATTCGTGAAATTCTCAGGATTGCGCCAAGTCTGACCCACCAATTTTTAACACACAAAATCTGCCTTATTTTGGCACCTATGTTTCAAATTTCAGCCAATTTGGTCAAAATTTGCAGAAATGGCAACAAAAAGAATTGTCATCATTTTTAGAGTGCGAACTGGCACTGAGCATTGGGATTTTTATGCCCCAACACCCGATACTAATTGCGACCTGAAAAATATAAAAAACCGATGTTGACCTGAAAAAAATTGAAAAGGTTGATCGATATTAGGTTTAGAAAGTTGTTATTGCGTTAATCAACTAAAAGTTTGCAGAATTTCTTATAATGCTCAGTTTTGTAAGCAGTACACAAGAAATTAGTTTCTCTTTCTTATCCAAAACAAAAATTTGCCACTTCTAATGATACAGAATGTACCAGTACCATACCCGGAGGAGGTATACTCCTTTAGTCCGGAGTTAGGAAGGATAAAATCCGCCGAAAATAAGAATCACTGAAACAGATTATGTACTAAATTTGCCAACCTCTGCTAATTTTGCTCTCAGAATGGCTTCTAAATTTCTTGAAGGAATCTTTCGTAAAGGCTAATTTTTCAAAATTTTCTCGCCCTGGCTGGGCAATGGCCCAACCAGGCCTCTTGAAAATTTTAAGAGCCGGTTTATATAAGGATCGACTCTTCCCGGACAAATCTCAACTTTTTGTCTCCGATGTGGCTGAAATTTTGTATTTTGGTTTAATTTGGCCTATAAAGACATTTTATCACCTTCCCGGCCATTTTTGAGAGGGTCACTTTTTCGACCCTCTCGCAGATTTCAAGTCATAACTCAGGGCCAAATGATCTTAGAAACTTGCGAATTGCATATTTAGAATCAGAAAAGTATTCTCTTTCAAATGATACCCTACTTAACTGCATTTCAGAGAAAAAAATTTTTTCGAACCCCTACTGGGACCGATTTGACCCCCCCCCCCACCATCGAGTGTCCAACTATTTTATTTCATGAAAATGTAGCGCTATTTTTTGCTTTCGATTAAAGAAAAAAAAATCGAGAAAAAAAGTACCCCCAAATCGAGTTTTTGGGCCTTGAAAGTTGAAAATCAAAAAAATTTCCTTATAATGGATTGCACACTGTAAACAACACAACTTGGTCAGTTTTGAATCGAATTCGGAGATCTTAGGCACACGTATCTGTTCATCTTGCATGCACATAGCTCACAAACCTGGTCCTGGTTGCCGCTGTTTAACATGAGTTTTATGCTTATTTTGTTTATTATTTTCAGTTTCCCAAACAATTTCTCGGTTTCATTTGATGTTTCCCATGATGGGCGTCCGAATTGTCTTTTTGAAAGAAATTTTAGCTGGAAATCGGGCCGGCCCAACCCAAGCAATGCCTAAGCGAAGGACAGTTGGAAACTTTTGCATTGAATAAACATTCTGGTTACTTGGTACTTATACAAGAAGTAAGCATCAATTAGCATTGTGCACTATAAAGAATATTCACAGAGACTGTTTAGACTCTGTTACTCTCTTGTTATTTGCTTTCTCCTTAAGCAAGGCCATGCAAGATTTGCGTAGGTGTGCACCTGAACAGACTAAAATAAACATTAATAATCCCACGTGGCTGCCGTGGGATGGCAGCTGTAAAACTCATCATCTCGACTCAACTATTGACCTATGCACAACTATAGCATGTTAAAAAATATGTATGCAAACTATAGTCTGTTAATAAATCAGCGACATGGCGGTTTTTTGCGAATAACTCTTTTGGGAGGCCTCAAGGCGACTTGAGATTCATAACCGAAGTTGTAGACAGGGTCAAGCTGCGGCCTGGGGTAAATCCTAATCTGCGCTACCTTTGCTTTGAACACTAATTTGTGCAACGTAAAAAATGAGCTTTTTTTCCTAATTGCGATGAAATTTAGATGACTATAGAATTCGATTCTTGAGTCCTTGGCGACTCCATTGATGTTTTTATGACGTGTCTAGGCCAAACCGATCTGGAGATATGGCCGGTCAAATTATGCAAAAATCGCGAAAAATGGCGTTTTTTAAAATTTCACAAAATAGAGGGGGAACATAGGCAGACTGACGAATTTGGTTGAAACTTCCTGAATGGGGTATCCGCACTTGGCACGTTTTGAATAGCTAGACCACTGAAAATACTTTATTTGGCTGAAATCGCCTCAATAACGTCACTTCATGCTTACATAGTGCAATGTACTTAGCAAAGCAGTATGCAAATCAACTTTTCAGAGTAAATTTGGTCTATTGGGTACAGTCAAACTCCGTAAGTGCAACACGCTATATCCCAAATTTTCGTGGCATTTATGGAGGTGTTGCAAATAACAAGAGAGTAACAGAGTCTAAGCAGTCCCTGTAAATATTCGTTATAGTGCACATACTGTACTAATTGATGCTTACTTCTTGTAAGTACCAAGTAAGCATAATGTTTATTCAATGCAAAAGTTTCCAACTGTCCTTCGCTTAGGCATTGCTTGGGTTGGGCCGGCCCGATTTCAAGCTCTAATTCCTTTCAAAAAGACAATTCGGACGCCCATCATGGGAAACATCAAACGAAACCGAGAAATTGTTCGTGAAACTGAAAATAATAAACAAAATAAGCATAAAACTCGTGTTAATCACCGGCAACCAGAACCAGGTTTGTGAGCTATGTGCAAGATGAACAGTACAATACGTGTGCCAAAGATTTCCGAATTCGATTCAAAACTGACCAAGTTGCGTTGTTTACAGTGTGCAATCCATTATAAGGAAATTTTTTTTGATTTTCAACTTTCAAGGCCCAAAAACTCGATTTGGGGGTACTTTTTTTTCTCGATTTTTTTTCTTTAATCGAAAGCAAAAAAATAGCGCTACATTTTCATGAAATAAAATAGTTGGACACTCGACGGTGGGGGGGTCAAATCGGTCCCGGTAGGGGTTCGAAAAAAGTTTTTTCTCTGAAATGCAGTTGAGTAGGGTATCGTTTGAAAGAGAATACTTTTCTGATTCTAAATATGCAATTCACAAGTTCCTACGATTATTTGGTCCCGAGTTATGACTTGAAATCTGCGAGAGGGTCGAAAAAGTGACCCTCTCAAAAATGGCCGGGAAGGTGATAAAATGTCTTTTTAGGTCAAATTATACCAAAATAGGAAATTTCAGCCAAATCGGAGACAAAAAGTTGAGATTTGTCCGGAGGTTAAGAGCAAAAGTCGATTCCTACAGAAACCGGCTCTCAATCCTTCTGCATAAATCCTGGGTACACTACTGAAATATATCTGTTCGTTCACGGAAATGAAATTTTTGGCTCAGTTACGCAAGCATTGGGTAAGGGGCATTGGGGTGTCAGGTATTTATTGGTTATTGGAATTTTCATGTATCGTTCGCACTCTGTAATCACCTCTGTAGAACTAACGGTAGGCCTAGAAGAGTCTAGACCGTGACGTACGCTAAGAATCAAAAAACTTTCTTTACCTCGACGAAGCCCGGCTCATCAGGAATACACTTCAACCCAGACAAGGCTACTACTATACGGGTGGACCACACGCGAGAGGGAACTGAGCGCAAAAGAACAGTTTATCGCAAGACCATGCCACCAGACCAAGCACCGAATTCCACTCTTTAACCCAAACAAACATCACCCGACCAGATGTTACAATCACATGATTTCTAAATTTAATTTGCACTCAAACAATACTCAACATTCGCATTTCGGCTCAAAGGAGACAGAATTTTGGGGACTGAGGGATAGCGGCGGATGAGGAGGGTTTAGAGATGGTAAAGTAAAAGTTTAATTCCGGTAATAGGTTTAAGCAGACATGGGCTAGCATTTCGGCTGAAAGGGTGGTGAATTTTCAAATCCTGAGCGGGGTTAGTCATAGCCTAATGGGGTTAACCCCCTTAGCCCATATCAGTTTAAGAAGCTTGTAGTACATCTAATTTAAACAGACTCTTACCATGTTTTTCTTCACAAAATTCTTTAAAAATTCCTGGGGCATGTTGGGCCTGACCGAGGCGGAGGTAGGTCAGAGCCTGAGGGCCAACCCACCTTTGCCCATGTCTGCTTCACCCGGTTTGTAATCAAAGTTCTAGCACGTACTGTACGTACAGTATTACCTCCTTTGCATAGAAAACCTGTGCAATCCATATTTTTTCCAGTATCCAGCAATCAGTTTGCAGAGCTCAGTAAGAGCTGGCATGTCGACCGGTCTCTCCAGAAGTGGCAAGTGAAAGTGGAGAGGGAAGAAATAAATTGCGACAAGTTACATGCGTTCAGAGTCCAAGGTGACGGCTGCACAATAAACAGGAAAGTTTTGGGCAGCTCATAGGCTTTGCATGGGCTCACGCCTAATCATATTTATCAAATCTGAGCTGCATTGCCCATAGACGGTCACATGTGAAATTGCAGTCGGCAAAAACAATCGCTAATAGAATTAACTAACTGCGCATATGGCAAATCAAATTCAAATGACTCGGCTGCGGGGAGGCACGGCGCCAGTGGAGAAAGGGATTCCGGATGATAAAGCCACTGAATCGAACATAATTTGCTCGAACGGCAGTTGATTAGGAACCATTTATTCGGCTTTACTTCTTATACACCGAGAAATTTCTACAGGATCGCTAACGTTAACTACGGGAAAATTCTGGACATCGTGATCCAAACTTGCTTGCAAATACACACCAAATGTCATCTGAAAGTAATATTAATCGATAATACCATGAAAAAAAAACAATCTATGGTCTCGATTTTTTGTAATAGTAATAATGTAAACGCAGTATAATGAGGAATGAGTTGAGTTTTGTAATTTTAGCAAGAATTGCGCTCACTTGTCCTGTTTACAACGTACTTACTTTTCCTTCTCGGAAATCTCGCAAAGCTGTAAGAACAGCCGGTGTTTTGAGACCAGAATCCTGATCAATACATATCATCTGACATCTGTGACACTTTCCAACCACCTGGAATAATAGTTGTCATTTTGTACTGGCACGCATACCCGCTACGTAACCAGGAAGCTAAACCAACCTGAAACCTTGCTTGGCCGATCATTATTGAGGACCAGAATTCTTCTTCAAATGCATCCAGCCCATCAACCACAAAATTGGGTCGAAACCGTCTGATTAGATCGGCTTCTAGCAACTCAGGAGCAAACTTCTGCACAAATGGCAGCAGTGTGAGAATACTTGATCGGTTGAGAAGTAAGTACTGAGCTTCATTCGCCAGACTTACTTTGCCTGCAGTGCAAGAATAACGTTCCTTTAGCGAAGAGAAACCTCTGCATAGCTACGTACTGTTCTTGTTGCTGTTGTTGTTAGGTCCGTTTGTTGTCCTTCGAGTGATGTGGTCAGGTTGGTGACGCAACTTGCAGCCAGTCATATCCAGAACGTCAGACAACCAATTGCCAACTGGTTGACCGCAGTCCTCTGTGGTGGTTCTACATGAATAGAATTGAAGGAAAACTACGTACAACCCAGCTTAAACAGTAAATAAAACCTGTCAGCACAGATATCGTTCTGACAAAACTCTGGTGTGACAGCGTTCATCTCAACAGGAACGGAAATTTGCAACGAGTCGTAGCTGAGTACCAAACAAGAGTCAGCGATCTGTGGACGGACTCGACACAATCTGGGGCAGCGTTTCTGAGTCAGACAAGCCCCTTGTTCGTTACAGATCATCCATTTACGATCATGTAACAGTCCAGTTTCGCTCAACTGCCAACTTGAGGTCACAACTGGGTAGCAAGACTTCACCGGATACAGCAGAATCATGCACAAATGGGGTTCGCTCGCAGTAGAATTGGTAAGATGATCGAAAATTCCTCCCGAACGTTCAGGCTTGGCGATATGTTGGCTAGGGGAGAAGTTTGTAGGCGTCGCCTCGCAGCTGAGAGCTGGAGACAGAGATAGCGAGTTGAGTATTTCAACAAAGGGTCTAGTTGAATCCACCACAAAGCAATCGTAGAGCATAGCAAGAAAGGATTGTGCGTCTGTCAAAGTGGAAGCAGCTCCAAAAGATATGCGCACACAGCCAACAGGTCTGCCGTTGATCAATGACACTGAGTCGCCACACACCTTTCCTTGCTAAACACTTCATCGCTGACTTCAAAACAACACTCACTTGTCATTAACCTCAAAATTCTCCATCACTTGTTGGTCTGTCAAGCCCAGATAACTTTGACAAGCGCCTTGATTACAAAAGCAACCAGTGCGCAGACAGATATTGTAGAGTTCCGCCATTTTTTCCACCTGACCACATGAACACGGTGCAATTAGGCATTCTATCTAATCTACTACGTATTTTTGTTGCAATGCAACACACCTCTGAATATTCGACGTAAGCACCATCTGGTCTTAGCACATTGAATGCGATTATACTGCCTTGCAAGCCAGCATCAGAGAATCTGCTCTCATGACAATAAATTTCCATAATAGAAGCGCCGTTTCCATGTTTCATAACTTCTAAACAGGCGCGAACGGTGTACTGACTGAGACCGAATGTGCCTTTCGAAACAGCCTCTATTCCTCCTAAACGATGTATTAACTGAATCTGGAAATATTCATTGAAACTAAACGAACGCACCATTTTGTTTGAGTGCATCAAACCCATGCCTGAGTGCCAAAATACCATAGTAATTGATTGTCCCATCTTCAAATCTACAATATTAGTGTCCAGGCTGGTTCATATTTCTGAACGCTTCATGTCATCATGTTTGTGTTGTGAAACGGAACGGTTTGTGCCCAGTTCCGACTTTTCCCAGTTTCGACTTTTCCCACTTCCGACATTTTGTTTTCGTTGTATTAGAATTGTAAATCCTAAACCTGAACATAACCACTTAGCCTAAGCTTGAACCAAACCCCTAAGCCTAAGCCTGAACCTAACCCGTAAGCCTAATCCCAAGCCTTAACCTAACATCTAAGCCTAAGGCTAAGCCTGAACTAACTCCTAAGCCTAAGCCTTAACCTAAACATCTAAGCCTAGCACGGATGGGTAGTTTTGCCGAAAAAACCTCGGCCTGTTTTTTTCTAGTTTTTTTCCTAAATCGCGGAAAAGAACTCCACCCCAAGTTCTGAGCATCCTAGACTGGTTTTATTATTCTTAGCGGTTTCTCGCGCCTGTCTCAGTCTTTTCGGCCCAGAAATACACGTGTTACATAACATACAACGCATAAGCCCACTTTTTATTAGAAAAATGACATAAATTAGCTATTTTTAGCTTGAGTTTCTTCCGATCTACAGGAAAAAAACCGTTTTTTTCAAGAAAAAAAAGAGAAAAAACACCGGATAAAAACACACCTCACATCCCTGAGCGTCAGAAGATCACAAACCATTGAAACATGTAATATAATATGCTTTTAGCCTTTTTGGAATAGTATACCAACCCAGCGGTATTCTGTAGCTTTTAAAGCAAACCGAAATTTGCCACAGTGCGCTGACAGACTTTTCATCCCGTATTTCATATTCGAAATAAGGCCTGAGAGACTCCAAGTTATGAAAGGAAAGAGCTTGAATTTAGAAAACTGCCACAAGCTCAAACGCCTATGTTCATAGCTTATAGTTTTGGAGAAATCGATCTTTTAGCGAGTTTTTTCTGCTGGTAGTGACAAACTTTGAAAATTAGCCGTTTAGGCACATAAATGTAACGTAGAACAGCGAGACTTGCAGAGAATAAGTAAAAGTCATCCCACGGTACAGTTCTGCAAAAATTCGGATCGATTTTCCCTATTTTTAAGGTTTTCGGATGATTTTCTGGAGACCGACCCAAATTAGGTCACCTACTCTAATTCAGTAAATCCTAAAAAGCTGCGATTAATAGATTTTCCATTGACGAAATGTTTACTGTACTAAAAAGAAGTTCAGTGAGATTGAGAAGTTCAGAGAAAACACAATGTACGATCCTAAGTTCCGGTGCTATCTTCCGAGTCTCTTGTTGCTGTTAATAATGATATGGCTTTGTACTGCTTAGTTTAATAATGCTTAGAACGAATAAGAGAATAGAGAAGCACAAAACATAATAGAAGCACTATTTTACAGTAGAAATGACCTCGGCCTAGCAACCTTGCGAAATCGATTACGTTTATAGTCAACCACCGTTCAGAGTAACGTTAGCAGCCGCCTATCTGACATGAACGGTACAGTGGATTTCTCATTCCTTCAAGACATAGTCGACAGAACTGGCATCTACGTGGTCCAAGGTTCATGTCTGCTTATATGTAACTCTTTAATCGTGTTAACCATTCTCTACCAGCGGTTGTTGCGCGACCGTAAAGAACTGGTTTTACCGGCCGCCCTTGCTTTCTGCGATGCCTTGGATGGCTGTGGCGCGCTGTGGGCGGGTCTCGGCAGAAGACAATTGATTCTCAGCAATCAGGGTCACCAATTGGTCAGTCGATGGCGCTGCCTGTTAAAGCCCTGGAGCCTTCTGTGGCTGCTTGCCGGCCATTTCAACGACTCTACCATGCTGGCTATCAGTGTGGACCGTTTGCTTGCAGTAGGCTGGCCCCTGTTTTACTGGGGACTCAGTCACAGCTACATTAAACTTGTGCTAAGCATTGCCTGGGCACCCAACCTCTTTCGCATGTTAGTTAACGTCTATGCTACCAGCACACACACTCAACCTGAAGTAATGAGCATCTGCTTCGCAGATTACTCCTATGACCCCCAGTTGCATCGGATCGGTTGGTACGTTCGCATTTGTCTCAGTTCAGCTAGTGTCCTCTTGTACGTTCCCGTGCTGGTCATGTATCTGCGCAAGAAAGCGCCCACTGCAGATAACACTCAAATACACCAGCACACCGTTTCTCAACGCAAGTTCACCATCACTTTAGGCATATCTTGCATGTTTACCACGGCTTTCTATGTGGTCCCGCAATTAGTGCATGCTACGATCAGTTACTTTGCGGTGACAGACTCAGCGCTGGCAGGCCGAATTATTGTAATGGCCTATCTGAGCGAGAACATCAACAAGCTTCTCAATATCTTCGTCTACAGTTTGAGACATCGCAACTTGCGATTGGGCATGCTGTGCATGTTCAGAGGCAAACAGTTGACCATGCAAATGGTCAATACTGCGGTACATAACCTGCATAACCCAGCTGCTAGCAACGTAGGAGCACGTGTTATGCACACAAGACATGCCGTTCGTACAGGAAACACACCACCGGGCTTGAGAAGGGCCCTGCCAAACATCCCTAGGATAGAAAACCCAAAAGCCGGCACGTCTTGCATGTCGGCAGACACTTGACTTGCCTTACGCAAGTTCTGTTTAAAATAAGCAGAGAATTCGTGCCGTTTTGTGTTTCGGGGCAAGCAACCGCACAAGATTATTCAGTTCCTATATTTGACTTTTTGTTTTGCGTCTTACTGTTATGCCCGCGTGGTGTGATTTTGTGTCACATGATGTCTGCCTTTCCTTCCTTCTCAACTTCATGTAAAATTGCCTGTTTGCTTTCCCTATAACTACTGTGAGTTCAGTCACACAAGGGCCGGAAAAATCTGGAGGTGGTATGAGTTGGTCATGAGACGTTAGACCAATTTCCCAGAAAACACCAAAATTTTCGGTGATTGTGGCCTGGACCGCCGAGGGGAGAGGAGTAAGTAATCAGGCCTCCAACCGAACTCAGTAGTTATTTTACAACAACACCAACCAATCATCCAGGTGCACGGTCGGCAGCTCAGGGGACAGCCAGGTCTCCATGCGTAGTTGTCGGGCTCTGGGTGCAAATCTTTGTCGAAAATTTTGGCAAAAAATCTAACTTTTGGGCTAACATTCAATTTTTTCGCAAGAATCGAATTTTCGACAAAAATGACCAAAAACGATTCGTAAAAATTTTTTGTCCTAAAATCTAAATTTTGAAAGAAAATTAGCGAAAATTTAGGGTTCAGTGTGTAGTTGACTAGAGAAAGGTGCGTACGTAGTTGCCAAAATTGGTTTCTGTGGCTTAAAAGCGCATCGGAAAGCTTCCAACGAGCTTCTGTAAGCTTATATTAGAGTTATATTTTTGTCCCCCTGGGCACCCCCATGCCTATGGTACCAATTGTGATTGTGATACCACCAATGTTTTCATTTGAATATTGTTGTGAAACATCTGGCTATTACTTATAGTAAATGGATATTTGGTTTATTTATCCTAGTACAAACAAGTCCGATGAATAATTCCGCACAGATAGGCATGCAGTGCAGTACAATTTTTCTCATTCGCCCACCTTTCGTATACCACATTTTTTAGTTTTATGTTGCTTTCAAACTTTTTAAATTTAAGCAGGATCGAACATGAGATATACTTGCCAAAAACGTCAATGGTACATTTTTAAGAGCATACTGATCAGGTACCGATAATACATTTAATTTGAAGCCACAAATATGGTACCGGTTACATACCACAGCTGTGGAGAATTCCCTGTGAATTTTTATGGCCTTACCATATCCGAAAATCTAACCTGTCACTCAGCTCTGGCTTGTCCTTGTGAAATGGCTGACGGGGAATCGATACCAACACGGTGCCTCCACCGAAATACGTCTTTGACAGTACAAAAGAACTGAGGTTGCGCACCAGCAGAGCGCCCAGGCCGGTTGGGTAGCCGAAAATTTTGTAAAACGAAACGCACACGAAATCAGGACAGACTTCTGCCAAATTCAGCGAATTCGTCGACACAAAGCTAGCCGCATCCAGACAGACATACCACGATTCTACAACAGAACAATACCAATAAGCAGAGACGAACGAACGAAAACAGCAACTTACTGGCGCTTTTGTGCGCACTTGCGATCCATTCGAACGGATACTTGCGTCCACAGAAGTTACTCTGTGCAGGATAGACCAACAAATTACGACCACTCCCGTTTCCCGCATCTCCAGCGCCATCTGACAAAATCGAACACAGTTCGGACTCCTCGAAGCATCGCACAAACGCTCGGTCTTTGACCAGTTGTCGCATACCCACAACTGAGGTATGATTGTCCAGCAGATAGGCGAAGGTAGGACAATCCGGTTGAGTTGACAGACTGCATTTCTTCGAGTGACTGTCCTCGCAACCAAAATCAAAGTTTTCAGCTAGTAACTTTAAAGCAGCGGTGGCTCCCGAGCAGAAAATAACCGAATAATAATCTTGAGAAGTGTTGAAATGGGCGAGGATTCTGAAGCAACCGTCATTCACTGCTTAAAACTTTGCAATCATTGTTGCTGACAATGACAACGAACATTTTGTGAAGAATCCTATCCTAATACTTATACTGAAGACAAACAATAAAATTTTAACTAAAAATACTAATTAGTCTGGAATATAGCGTCGGTATATAGAAAAAAACGCACCTATATCGAGCTTGATTAACCAATTCAGTAGTTAAACGGCTGGCACCATTTCTACTGTGAGGATTTCCAAGATTTAGCTGGCAAAATTCATTAAAAACAGCATTCAATTGGCTTTTTGACGGTTTGGCCGCTCCGGCGTGATCTAAATACACTTCGTCAGCCATTTAGCTCGTAGTAAAAATCGATTTTAGTCCCTAGCGTAGCTGCACGAACGATGGGAACACGCCGGTTAAATAAATACGCAGAGATAAGCGCTGTAGTATAGAGTGTACTGCACTGGTTCAAGCCGATCGAACTGGTTTTAGTCGTCAAGAAGTCCATTGCCGAAACTCGTCCACGTTTATAAAACACAACGACCGCATAGAATATGAGACGAAACCACAAATAATACAGCATTCGGAGCAGTAAAGAGGATGCAATGCAGACCACGTTTCGTTTGAAGGACAGAGCACTAATACGTCATACACGTACGTAGTAAAGAAAAGCAGAAAAGGCTAAGTTTAGAATATAAGCACAGTGCTGTACAAGTATTTCAAACTGCTGCATAAACTTAGGTACAAGAGAGCCAGTGGAAAAACGAGTTTAGACGGCGTTGACGCTTAGACGAAGTCGCTTAACGAGTTGGATGTCCCGAGGCATCACTGTCACTCTTTTGGCATGCAATGCACACAAATTTGCGTCCTCGAATACGCCCACCATATATGACTCTGCTGCCTAAACAAAACGGTGCTCAATTTAGCTACTGGCAAGAAAACACAGTAGGACGTAGTCCATACATGTGCATGGGGGTGCCCAGGGGGGACGAAAATAAAAATCTCCCAAACCTTGCTGGAGGGTGCTGGAAAGCCTCCAGATGCGTTTTTAAGCTACAGAAATCAATTTTGGCAACTACGCACCAAACCCAAAAATTATTCAAATTTTCCTGGAAAATGTCGATTTTTGACAATGTTTCTGTCAGAAAAGAGTCTTTTGGCAATTTTTTGCCGAAAATTTGATTTTTACTGCAAATTTTTGAATTTTAACCGAAATTTTCGTAATTTTAGCCAAAATTTTGGGCAAAAACTTAAATTTCCCGCCAAAATTTGAATTTCCCACCGAAAATTTGCACCTATATCCAGGCAACTACGCACGGAGACCTGTTTGCCCCCCGGGCCGCCGACCATGCCCATGCATACATGGGCCGGGGGGTAAGGGGGGTATACCCCTCCCCCTCGGCCGGCCATACCCCCCCTCGGCCGCCCAAACATACTCCATACCCCCCCCTCGCCGGCTAACCCCCCAGCCCCCCTCCCGGAGGGAGAAATTTTCGCTTATTTAAGGCAAAATAGGCGTTTTTTTGCCTTTTTTCGGGGGGGACCCCCCCCCCCGAGGTCTTCTCCCCCCCTCCTACCCCCCTCCGGATTTTTCCGGCCCACGTATGTGCCCATGTATGACGTAGTCTGTCGAAAAACTACCTCTTGAAGGGCAGCTACAGCTTCGCTCCTGAACGACAACGGGCCACCAGGACAAACCGACTGAGCTACTTCGCGCACCTGAAACAGCACCGTCGCACCACTTCCAAGACTAAATGCATCCGGTGCGCACCAGTCTAGAGAACGGCAGTTTTCGAATGAGTAAGTCGGTCGATTTCTGGTATTTGCGGATTTCCATCAGCGCTCGCGTTCCAGGCCGAAAGCGTCGAGCTTTCTTCAGATTTGACTTCGGCTCCTTCCGCTCAATGCTCTTGGCGCCGTATCGCGCCTGGCCGCCAGGCTGAGCTGCAACATTCACCCTTTTTACCACCATCAATACAATCACAGACAGAGCCAGACATTGGCTGAGGGACAGCGGCGTCTGAGGCGATTGTAAGTGAAAAAGACCGAATTTTGGCTTTTTCTTCGACCTTGAAGGCCTTCATAGCCATACATGGGCCGGAAAAATCCGGAGGGGGTCTGGAGACCTCGGGAGGGGGTCCCCCCGAAAAAAGGAAAAAAAACGCCTATTTTGCCTTAAATATGCGAAAATTTCCTCCCTCCGGGATGGGGAGGTATGGCCGACCGAGGGGAAGGGTATACCCCTCGGCCGATGCAGACATGGGCTAGCATTTCGGCTGAGGGGGGGTAGAATTTTCAATTCCTGAGGGGGGCTGAGGGGGGCTGAGGGGGGGTAGGAGCGCCTGAGGGGGGGCTGAGGGGTGGTAAGCCAAAAAGTCCGATTTTTGGCTAAAATCAAGGTTTTGTTGCTTATTTTTCATTAAAATAAGCTAAAATAAGCTATTCTGAGCTCATTTACACCTAATCCAGGCATGTTTTTATCATGATTTTCTATACAAAATTCTTCCAAAAAATTCCTGAGGGGGGGTAGCGGCCGGCTGAGGGGGGGTAGGTCAGAGCCTGAGGGGGGGCAACCCCCCTCCGCCCCCCCCCTTTGCCCATGTCTGGGCCGATGTATGTTCATAGCCTTCGTAAAGGCATACATGCAAGAACGGATCTGCCCTACCGACTACGGCCATACATTCCTCAGAACTTGGTGACAAGCCATTTTGGACCAATTTTGCGCATTTTTTTTATATTTTCAAAAACAAAAACCCTTGTAAAATAGCCAATGTAACAGGGGTCCGGGGGTCTGCCCCCCGCCCGACGTAGGCCAGTACCGGTAGATACAAACAAATTTTCCGTTCAGCTCACCTGAACGGAAAATTTCGAACAATCATTGCGAACCAACAAACTGACATTTTTCCTGCAAATTTGTCAGTCAGCATAGTTTTTAGCTATTTCTGAGACAATTCTAAAATGTTTGACCGCAAGCCCAGAATTTTAGCTCAATGCCAAGGGTCGTGCTGCTAAAACACCTCCAGCCGACCGAACTCATTCTACCTTCGGCGGATGACTTCACTTTTTAGTTACGCCGATAGCATCTAACGCAGGAAGTAGCAATAGAGGTTAGACATGATCCGGGAAAATCTAGGGGTAGTAGGCCGATTTCAGAATAAGGCCAAACAGCGCTGCAAAATTGCCAATTTGCCGTAAAAATCACCACCAGGGTAGCGGACCTAGACGGCCGAGTGAAGGGGCCTTGGGTGGCGAGGGAGGTAAAACCCCAGACCTTCACCATGTATGATAGAAGTGATCTCACGATTTCTGGTTAGTTTAATTGCAGATGCACTGGAGGCGTCGTCAGGTCCAGGTCTGGCTTTTTTCATGTGACCTCCACCATGACCGAAGAATCTGCCGTGACCAGACGAACCTGCGTCTGTAAAGATTAGAGCTAGTAAGTAGCACAGTACCACGCACAAAGTTTCAGCTTTTGCTGGTTATACACATACATGGGCCGGAAAAATTCGGGAGGGGTGTCTGGAGGTCACGGGGGTCTCAAAAAAGTCCAAAAATCGCCTTTTCCCGCCGGCACAGTTCGTGTAGCGGTCTAGGCTGCAAAGCCACAATGCGTCTGATTGCACGTTCATCCACCCGGCGGGGGAAGTTCTTGTCGGTCGTCGGTATAAAAACTAAACCATGCCACCGAAAGCCGGTGACACGACAGCAAGTAGATAAATGGGAACCGACTGGATCTGTCTCAGCGCCTGGAAGCCAGAGCGGAAAGCATGCTTGGAGAAGGATAATCGGAGACCTCTTGGCGCACTATAACTGGTCAACCAGGAGTTCACCGAATCTGGGGACGACCTTCCGACCGCTCTCTTAGTGGGCCAACTTCCCACCGCTGGAGTGAACTGAACGATGCATTCTGATCCAAACATACTGGAAGCTAGTGGCTAGGCAGTAAAGGAAAGGGCGATACAGTAAGCTCGGGGTATATACGGGGTTCCGAAAAGGGCGTGTTCCACTTTCCTCCGTTCCACTTTCCTCCGTTCCAGTTTCCTCCTTTCCACTTTCCTCCGTTCCACTTTCCTCCGCCCATATTCCACTTTCCTCCGTTTTGAAATTTTAGCATTATCTAACGAGTTTTGGTTCCTATACTAATTATAACTGCATAGGGACATAGTTTAGCGAATTATAGTAGGCTTTATCGAATTGGAGTCTCACAAATACATCACTAGGCCGGCACAGTTGGTGTAGTGGTTTAGCCCGCATGGCCACTGTGCGCGTGTTCGTGCGCTCATGTTCTCGGCGCGGCAAGTTTCTTTTTCTTGCCGCAAAGAGTTGGTCGTCGGCTCGGCGCAAAGCTCCACCCAGGCCACCGAAAGCTGGTGACAGCGAGTAGGTAAAATGGGAACCGACTGGATCTGCCGTTGCACCGAAGCCGCTCCACAAAGCAACCGCTCACACAACTATGCTGGGAGCCCTCTGGAATATGGGGCACCGGCGGCCGTCGGGAGCTGTCAGCTTCATGGCATCGACACGCCGGCCGCCCTCCTCCTGGTGACCGGCGCCCAGCAGCATGGCTAGGAGTGGCTGGCAGTGAAAGGAGGGCAACGTCCGAGATTAACAAAACAATAAACTCAAAATAACAACTTAAATATGTAAACAAACCTCCGTTTTACTCATAAACTAAATCTCTAAACAAAACAACAGCTCAATGACCCTCTATCAGCCCCAGACATACATAATTACCCATTGTCCCAACAGCTTAGTTGACGTAACAATATTAGCCCTAGGCTACTGGCCAGCTCATGGATCGTTAATCCGCTCCTATTTACACCTTCATATAACAGTCAGGCACTTAACGCCGTTTATGGTACGGGCACCATATTATAAGGGTAGTGGTACCAAGGGTAGTGGTACCATTTATGGTACCGGCACCATATATGGTACCGGTACCGGAAACAGCGCGAAGGTGGGGGTACCATATATGGTGCCGGTACCATAAATGCGTTAAGTGCCTGACTGTATAAGGCCAACAAACAGAGCCGAGAAGCAGAAAATCCTCCACTCTATTGGCAAAGATTACGCACTCATATAGCAGCACTGAACATACTTGTACACACTCTTAAATCTGCTAAACACTTATACCGTCTCATTTATAGGTCCGAAAGCTGATTTTAGGCTAATGAGAACAAAAACTCGTTAGATAATGCTAAAATTTCAAAACGGAGGAAAGTGGAATATGGGCGGAGGAAAGTGGAACGGAGGAAAGTGGAAAGGAGGAAAGTGGAACGGAGGAAACTGGAACGGAGGAAAGTGGAACAAACCTCCGAAAAGGGCCACAAGGCTTGATCGTAGGTCTTCGGCCCCCGCCACATCGTATCGTATCGCCTATTTTGCCTCCTCCGGGGTGGGGAAGGGGGTATAGCAGGCGAAACCAAGGTTCGTGTGGGTTTTGGATAGCAGAATTCCCTGACCAACCAGGGTGAAGTAACAGCAACCAATGTGAAAAAATTTAAAAAAATGATTTCGTAAAACGCATTTAAACAAACTATATGGCGGTGAGATGTTTCTGCTGCTATCAATTTTTCCCCGATCAGACACCAAATTCCCAGACTTTTCCCTGACTTTCCAGGTCCCGCACGAACCCTGGAAAACCTCTAATCCCCGACCCATGTTTTGGTTATACTGGGTGCCAAACAACTAAAGCCAATCTCCCACAAGTAACGTAAACCAAGCATGATCGGAATAAATACCGATAAGTAGGACATTTTGTTCTGGATCTGTACTGACAACCTCAATATTGAGTGTTCCCTCAATTGGCGTCGGCGACACGAACAGCTTAAAGAAGAGCAAAATAGGAAGACAAAAGTGGCTAGTCATTTTAAAGCTGCTCGTGACGCAAATTGACTTTCATTTTCTCCAGTCGTGCTTAGTTTGCTCTGGGATGGGGATATCATAGTCTGGCACAGTTTCACAGTCGTAGGTCGGCAAGGGAGGGTATAACTCCGGTACTCTGACGCGACAGAAGAACGGCACTGTTACGTACTTGGTGTGTGGCTGTCCCGGAAACTGCTGTTCGGCTCACGAAGAACAGACGACCTATCCGGCGACGCAGAGTTCAACGACGCAGAGGAAGGGTCACGCCGACTGCGCTCTACCGAACCTTCCCAGCTGCTGTACTCTAAAAAGCCACAAATAATAAAGACACTAAAAAAGCGGCATTCTGCAGAATCTGTCTGTAATTTAAAGAGGCAACTAATCAAATCTCAGAAAAACATGTAGCCAACTTATGCCCCTCCTGATTTTTCCGCCCATGCATGTGAATAAGAATTTAGAAACACAGAACATGTTTAAGAATAGCAGAAAGTACAGTTTCTCTGCAAGTCTGATCAAAACCACAACGCTTCGCTGCGTTTTTTTCTTTTTACTATTACACAATCTCGGTAGGCGAGGTCGTTGCTGGAAATTGGATTGTAGAATTTAGGTATAATAGACGAATTCTGCAAACCGCCAAAAAAACAACGTCGAATCCCCAAGTAAATCGCAAACAAACAAAGCAAAAATATAAAATCTAATGTAATTGTAAAATATCCGTCGTAAGAAACGAAACGCACCGGGTGAGCGTTTCGGGCGAGGTTGCTGAGCTTTGTACCGGACCATTTATTTGTTTCTGATTGTTGTACCGGACAGAAAACGTTCGTCGTTCAGTATCCGGAATTTGTTCTATTTATTCTGGAACCACATTGTAAAATAATGCACATTGTTAAAAAGGAAAACAACAAACCGAATGGAAGGTTGGTTGGAGGAGCGCAAGCAAAAGCAGAGGACAAAGTAAAGAAAAAGAAAAAGAACAAATTTCAAAAATCAGAATTTCGACGCTGGCGAGATACTAAACTACGCCACGCCAGATGGCTTTAAGCAAGATAAGAAAAGAACTGGCGCATAGAGCAGGAGAGTGGGATGCTGTTGTACTGTTGCTATGGGTATTTGATTCTGAATTGGGTATGGGTATGGGTAGGTATTTTTCAAAATACCCATACCCGGGTATGGGTATGGGTAGGTATTTTAAAAATACCCGGGTATCGGGTATAAATCGGGTATTTTTTATCAAAATCGCGTAAATAAATATAAATTCCCTAAAAATGACAAATTTCAATTGGTTTTGCAAAAATAGTTTTTTAACCTGCTTTTTGCACAACTATTATGTGCTCAGTTTAGCAGTTTTACTTCAAAGTTACTAGAACAGTTGTGAATTTTCGAATACTTCGGTAGATTAACATTGGCAAAAAAACGAATCAGCTTCCTGGAGTATAATTTCTAATAGTACTTTCTGATTCTGGGTCACCCACCACAGTTGAATAAAAACTTCAGCTTGCTGTAAATACTTCCCTTACCATCAAGACCAAATGCAGAGAAGCGTTGTAACCTTCTAATTATAGTCCAACTTTATTAGCCTTATACAGTCAGGCACTTACGCGGTTTTTGGTACTGGCACCATATAAGGTACCGGTACCATATATGGTACCACTTCATTCAAATTTCGTACCATATATGTATGGTACCAGCACCCATGGTCATGGGTAGGGGTATTATATTATATGGCATACATGTAACAGGTCATCTGCCGAAGGGGGAGGGGGCTGCGGGGTCTGGCGCCGGTTGGGGGGTCTGAGCCCAAATTTTGGGAGGGGGTTGGGCACTAAAAACGCTCAAAAATCCAAAAATCGCAATTTTTCGGATAAGAATCGTTAAAAATCGCTAATTGGGCTGAAATACAGCTAAAAAGTGCTGTTTTACAGGTGATTTTGGCAATTTTTGTGTTTGAAATTGCAAAAATAAAAAAAATTTGCTCAAAAATGACTTGCCAGAAAAATCGGAAGGGGGGTCGGAAAAATCTTCTTGGGGGTCCTATCTGGGGGGTCTGGCTCGGGTGGGAATCAGACCCCCAGACCCCCTGTTACATGTATGAGGTGCATACAACCCACCGCGTTACTTTCCGAGCCCGTAAAGGTTTTTCAGTAAGATGTTTTCGTGGTGTTTTATGCATAAAATATAAAAGCCAAAATGCTTAATTATTCAATTCATAAAACAAATTAGGTGGACAACCAACCATTTCGAAACAGTATAGTGACTGTATGATGCATGGCAAAAACTGTATTTCCTTTTCTAAACACTTCATCGAGAGAATTTTTGCAGATTGGACAGAAATTAACGTGTGTTTGCGCGATTTTTTCTAAAAAAATACCCATTCAAATACCCGGTATTTTTCAAAAAATCGGGTATACCCGGGTATGGGTATTTCAAAAAGTACCCGGGTATGGGTATACCCAATTTCAGGTAGTTTTGCTCAAAAATACCCAGTTTCGGGTATGGGTATGGGTATACCCGATCAACAGTATGCTGTTGATAATCTTGTCTGATGCAATTTGACAATCCGACTGATCCTAGCTAGGTGCGTGGCTGTTTGCATACATACATAGCACACTAATAAAAGTTAATGAGTTTGTCGTGACTTCATCCACTTTCACTAATTGCTCTGCTACAAATTGCTCACTCTCACCTCTACAGGTTGCTTGTCGTCTCCTAGACGATGGATTGGGTGTCAATTCTGTCTTGTTTCCTAATGATAACCACATCAGTATTGGGTTTGTTAGGAAACGGCCTTTCTATCCTAATTTTCACCTCTGCACAGTTCCGAAGCGTTTCTATCAATCGCTTCTTGGCGGCGCTAGCTGTGGCTGACTTCGTAATGCTTCTGCTTGCGGTTCCGGTCTACTCGCTGGCTCCGGTGGTCGATCTGTTCGCTCCGAACCACCCTGTCAAAGCGATATACGCATGGTCCAGTTGTTTCCTCTATCCGGTCACTAACATGGCGCAGTGTATGTCGATTTGGTTGTTGGCAGCCATTTCTTTCGAGCGCTGGATGGCGGTTTGCAAGCCATTCATTACAGATACATATCTATATGGTATACAAGGACTTGCCCTTCAAAGAAATTTGCAAAACTATTTAAACAATTTGTGGCCGTTTACAGCTCAAGGTATGCGGCAGTGCTTTGTTTATGCGGAAGCAAGCAAGCAACGCTAACACCTTTGGAACTTGATTGTCCTTGCGCATTGATTCAGTTTGTGTCTTTTTAAATAACATTAGTACATACAGAATACGTACAAAGCGTACACTGCGTTTCCGACGCAAGTCGTAGGAAGAGAAAAAATTGACCAAAAGTTAAGTTTTAATTTTTGTGTAGAATTGAACCGTTTTTCTTGAATCGCTGTTTCTGGGTGGGGAACGTTACGTCGTGTTGTCTTATGCTTTCTCCGAACCGAAGTTCCAGATTGAAAACCAACGCCTCAATAGCCTCAATTTGTCTGCTGGCAGTGGCTCTGAACATGAGCCGATTTTGGGAGTACAAGTTGGCAGACCGTTACACCGTGGCCTACCGATTGCGCTTGTACGAAAGCTACGTCCTGTGGTTCGAGTCTGTCTTTATGTTCGGAGTTAAAATTCTACTGCCATTCGTCGTAATGATTGTTCTGAATGCTCTCACTGCTAGGAGCTTGGCAAAGGCTGACAAAATCAGACAAGAAATGACGACGGACGAGACAAATTCTAGGAACACCACCAGAATGCTACTTTACGTTGTTCTGGGTAACAGAGTGCACAGAAACTCATTTCATGTAGTTTGACAAGCTTTTAGTTTTCATCGTCTGCTACAGCTTTCCGTTGGCACTCAACCTGCTGGAAGTAGTGCGTCCAAATCTATTCCACACTTGGGTTGGATTTCTGCTCACGGATATCAGCAATCTGTTGGCTCTCTGTAATGCCGCGTCGACTTGGCTGTTCTATTTCTACTTTTCCAGCCGATACAGCCAATCTGTCGTACAGTACGTCCAGCTTTGTACAAAGTTTTGTCAAACTGCCTTCGCTAAGAAGCGGCAACTTCCCAGTGGCGAACAAACTTTTGAACTTACTCGATTGGATGCATCTTCTCATTGCAATGTTCCATTACTAGTTCAAAGCCAAAAGAAGACCACTTATAATAAGTAGATCGACTGCTTCTGGCAGTGACGTACCAAGGATTTTGCAAAATAGGGGGTTGAATGAAATTACCTGGTTGGCCCAGAGCGAGAAAATTTTGCATATTTAGACTTCAAAACTCATGCATTTAAAAGGTATACTGGACGTAAAATCGACAAAAATTAACAGTTTTAGTAATTGTTGAGAGGCCACGTTGCGTTGGGCTTCATCCAACCAGAGCGAGAAATTTTCGAAAACTTAGCCCTCAAAAACGCATTTATAATACATTCTGGGCACAAAATAGACAGATACAGGTCATAATAATTTATTAGTTTCTCTCTTATTTATGCCTAATTTTTCCTTCCTTTCCTACCTCCACCACAAAGGGAGGCATACCCATCCTACATCCTCTGGGTACGCTGCTGGCTTCTGGACACTATGTATGTACATACGTACGTCCTTCATTTTTGCGTTTCCCCTTTTCAGCATAATACTGAGAAATATGCCTACTTCGTACTGTACGTTGCGAATCAATTTTCATACAGTCATGTTCTTTGCATTGTTGTTTCGCATTGTGTACCTGATTTTATCAATCTGCAAGAGAATCTGTAAGAAAAATACATGTATGTCTGTTTTACAGTGTTGGCCAAAAAAGGCCGCCTGGTCCTTTTTCGAGCTTTCCGAGTAAGTTCAAATGGCCGCCTTATCGTTAACCGAATGAAAAGATTTTTTCAGCAAGATTATTATTGTTTGTCTACAGTTTGTGTTGGCCAAACTCGTCGTCATCGGATCTATCCCAAAATTTGCACGTTAACCAATCTTTATATGGAATTGAAACTTTGAATAGGTCAGCTTTCTAGCACTTCCGGTAAAAATCTGGCGGATTTTTACTTTCAGCGGAGGTGAAAATTTGGCTTTTTCAAAAATGAGGGTGTTATCCCCAGCATAGACAGAAGGGTTGTTTGTACCAGCTAGTGGGTAGTGGATTACAATCGCCTCAACTAAGGCAACACAGCACAGTGAACATTATTTGGCTATACGGTCGTGCATTAATGTACGTTCAGAGGGCACCACCGTCATTTTTGGCAATGCTAATTCTTCACCTTCAAGAGTAAAAATCCGCCAGATTTTAACCGGACTTGCAATTTTCATCTGCTAAATGAGAGAGTTTGATGGCATGGCAGAGGCAATGTATCGCGGCTACCCAAAAATTAACATAAGCCAGTGTCTGGTGATAGGAAGCCAGACAATCGGCCGGCTGGATTTGTAACGTGGAGCTGTTTAGCAGTAAACACACAGCGAATGACTGTCGATACCAGCTGACTTTAAATTTTCAGCGCTGCTGCGTACGAAAACAACAACCTGTACGTGTGCTATGTTGTAAGTTGAATATCTGACGTTCGCCCGGCCCGGCTGGCGGTTTAGAAGCGCGCCGCTCGCACTCGTCGGACCAACAAATATTTTCTTGTACTGCACTATAAAAAATAGTGGTATTTACAGAATTTGGCGCAACATGCCGCTGACTCAACGTGACTGGTGGATCAACGAAGAGGTAGAAGAGACTCCCAAACGTAGCATCAGAGCCATCATCCTTGGGCCGCCCGGAGCTGGCAAACGCCGACATGTACGTGCTACCACTTGCTGCGCCATTTGACGGTATCTTATGCTTCCAGGCTCCAGCTCTTGCTCGGGAGTACGACGTGTGTCATTTGGCCACAGGTGACGGAGATCTGATCTGTGTTTTTAAGCATTCAGAATTAATCAAGTTAAAACTTTCATTCAATTTATTTATGTACAGGTGCGCTTATGCGAGCGGCATTCGATTCAAACAGAACGAAGATTGAGAAAGAAGTGCGGGCCGTTGCGCTAGAGATGGGGGCGCAAGTGTCGGACGAGCTGTTCATCAAATTGGTCGAGGAGAATTTGACGAAATGGAAATGCCGCAACGGTTTTATCATCGACGGCTTTCCTCGCAGCGCCGAACAAGCTAAAAAGGTTGGCGTTTACATGTACTGTTTATATTCATGCACGTAGCGTTGAATCTGCCACGCGGCTATAATTAGGAGGGCAGGTTGAGAGGCCTGCGGTCAGTCAGGCACGTACATTGTACGGCCTACTTATTTCGTACATATATTGCCGTGGGCTTCTTTTTCAAATTTCTTTATAGACGGACGTCTATTCGAGAGGGTCTTCTACTCAAGAATGGGCTTCTCATTTTTCGGATTGTAGAAGGCAACACTTTCTAAATAAATTCACTGACCTCATAATGTACACAAAGTTTTTGTGGCAACTACAGTATCAGTTCTTAGTAGAAGTACTTAGTTGTCGTGAGAATCTCTACGTACTACTTCCCTTCTGTACTTCCACCGTTTTACCTTAACTCACTGTAATGACCGAAATTCTAGCCCAGTTAGTGTTAGTCAGACCCATTGGGCACCTAGCCTCCAAATTTGATTAAAATTGGTTGAGAATTGATTGAAAAAGAGTGATTTTGGTCAACCCGAAAAAGTGAAGAGGACATTTTTTGTACACCACTGTATGGTACTGGTGCCACATATAGCGCCGCTACCCAATTGCCCCTACAGTACCAGTACCTTATAAGCCGTTTGTGCCTAACTGAAATAGATTGGGTATAGTATCGGGTCGTTTTACAGTTGGACCAAATGTTGGAAAAAAGAGGCACGCCAATAGATACGGTAGTGGAGTTCGAGGTAGACGACCCTGATTGGCTCGTGCGACGAGTGACTGGTCGTTTGATTCATCCGAATTCGGGGCGCACCTACCACACCAGATACAAACCACCGGCCCAAGAACTGAAGGACGATGTACGTACAAAAATACTGATAGTCAAGAACTCTGCAGTCAATCCATTCGTCAATCGGTTTAGGTTACCGGTGAGGCGCTAATGAAAAGCTCGGCAGATGATGAGAAAACAGTGAAGAAGCGCATAAACGATTACTACACTCGGATGGCCAGTGTGTTCCAGCACTACAAAGACAAAGCGGTGCATCAGAAGGTGCAGGCTCATCAGCCCACCGAATACGTGGCTCACAGTGTGACTCAAATTTTTGACGAACACATCGACATCGAGGCATTCCTGGGTAGTCACGGCGAGTAATAAACCTTGTATTGCATTAGTAGCTGTTTGCAATTTGTAGACTAAATAGTTTGTTTGTTTTTTAGTTTCTAGACTGTGTTGTATGATCAGTAGATACAGGCTAGTATTAGTTCTGTGCTGCATACCTTTCATGCTCTGTTCCTGTAAGTAAAAAATGACCACCGTGACCTTCAAATGACAGTAATTGATTACCTAATTACAGTTGCATATGTGCCATACGTTCTGTGCACGCACTGACCCTCCGGGGAATGCAATTGTGAATTGCTATTGGTTTGTCTGTTTGTTGACCAACACCACCGGGCCTGGTATAAGCGATCGTTTTGGTGGTGTAATTTTCTCGTATCCACTAGTAGTGGAGTCTTGATTTAAATTAGCTTTCGGCACAAATTCGCGTTTTCATATTGTGGAACTGAACTTTAGTTTCTGTGCTGGTGGCATAGTACCCATTGCGCAGATTAGTGTTTCTAGTGTAGACCATTTTTTGCTAATTTTTCGTTTCAAACGGGCTAAAGTCCTGGGGTTTGGACGCAAATTGTTATGTTTATGTTTAATCGATAGAAAATTGTCACATCTGACCACACGCCCTTGCGCACGCATTGGGTTAATGGGTTTGAGTGCTACGATTGATTGAGTAAATGTACGTTGAAATCGCGCATTTTTATTCTTTTTATTTTTTAATTTGTTATTCAAGGAACTTTGAAAATGTGTCTAAGATAGGCCTACTCACAGGGCAAAATAGGTAGCAATCTTTAAAAAGATAATCTAGGAAAGTTCATTATTTATTTTTTCGTAGTGAAGCTCATTTTTAAAGCCAGCTAAAGTCCTGTGGTTTGGAGCTCAATCCTTCTAACCGTACTTATTCTGTAGCGAAGGCGGTTGTCCATCTATCCCCACTTGCGCGCTAACTAAGGTACGTCTCTGCGCATGAATTTTAAAGCAAGTTTTCAAAGTGTGGTTCCAGGGGTAATCAGCCGATGATCGATGAAGTAAGGTGACATGACTGGAGCGCGTAATCTGAGGTAGCAAGCAGTAATTAGTTGATGTGTTGGTGTGTACAAGAATAGTCTGGAAGTTAAAAGCAGTTGTTTGATATCATATTCGATCATCTTTGTCAAATATGTAGAATCGGATGCTCACCGATTTACAACACCTGATCAAGGCCGAACGCATAATCTGGGGTAGAACTTGATATAGCATGCAGTAATTGGTTGTTGGTGTGCAAAATATTAATCAGGAAATCGAAAGCAGTCGTTTGATACCAGATTTGATTGCGGTTCTTACAAATTTACAATCGGAGTCCAGGTTCTGGTGCCGATAATATTGGTCCGAAACGTAACCGGTTATCTGGTTTGCTATGGGAACTTTTATGTTATTACTTTGAGATCTTTTAAGAGTTTACTGACTAATACACAGAATTTTTTGTGAATCGATATAACTAGTTGCACAGGCGTTGTTTTAAGTAAAAAATATACTGACCAAACAAACTGGTTGGCTACGAACTGCGGAAAATGAAATGTTTCTCCTTTTTTCTTTTTGTGTGTGTCCTTCTGATTTTATAATCCTGTCTGGTTTTCATTTGGTAATTTAGCTGTTTGTCTTTATTTCTGCCCACTGCTTAGCTTTGTTCTTTCTTTGTAGTATGTTATTTATTTGACGGTTGTTATTTGCCTATTTGTTTGGTTTCTGTGTGATGGTTTGATTGAAATTTTAATAATAATTGCTAAATTTGATTGACAGCACTCTGGTTTTTTTGTGCCGTGCGTTAATTTTTTTTCTTCAGCTGGCCAACTAAACTAACCTAGTACCAATTATTTACACACTTTCGTCCAGAAATCCTTGTGTACTACAGTGGTCTCGTTATTTCGGTTCGTACCTCGAATCCGGAAGCATTTCAGGATCACTACTACAAGATTAGGCTAGGTCCTAAGTTTCTCTCATGTTGTTACCTATTTAGCTATAGATGGATATATGACTCGTTAAAAATAGAGTGCGAACAATACCTGAAAAAGCCAATACATCCGTACCCAATAAACAATACCAACCAACAGGTACCTGAGATCACCAATACACAATACCCAATAGGCCTACTTGTGCATTTGTTCAGTGAATAGCATACATGGGCCGGAAAAATCCGGAGCGGGTGTGGAGACCTCGGGGGGAGGGGTGCCAAAAAACGCCTATTTTGCTTTAAATAAGCGAAAATTTTCGCCCTCCGAGAGGGGGGGGTGGGCGAGGGGGGTGTTGGCCGGCGAGGGGGGTATACCCCCATACCCCCGGCCCATGTATGGTGAATAGGTACATTCCAATGGTGTGGGTAGGGTTTTCTGCACTGGGATTAAAGTTTTGAAGAGGCCTGGTTGGCGCTGCACTGCCCAATCATGGCGAGAAAATTTTAAACAGAAAAATAACGGTATTTTTGCAAAAAAATGTGCATTATGCCAACTTGTGCTAAAATATTTTGTGTGCGATGTGTCCCAGGTCGGCCCGGAACTGTTACATGTATGATAGTAATACATGATCAGAAAATCAAGTCAACTTACACAGATCCATAATCATGTCATAATTCCAAATGCCTGTAATCAAGGTCATTTGGACTCACTTTGTTAATGAAAAATCCTTTTGAAATAGCAAGTTTTCGAATAAAATCTGCAAAAATCTTCAAAATGTCTAGTGTTAAATAAATAATAGGTATTGTGGCTAAAATCCCAATACGCAATATCGGAAAATACCCCAATCAATACCTAATACCCAAAATGTTGTTTAATCTCTACTTTTTGACCCCTTAACTCTGATGGACTGGAGTTTGATCCACCTCAGTGGACAGATTTTGAATTGCTCAGTTTAGAATGTAATTTGTGTTTAAGCGAAGAGGTGCAAGTAATGTTTGGAGTGGCTGAGTGTTGATTAGCGGTTGCATGGGCGGCGCTCAGACGCGACTTTCCGATACGTCCTCCACTCACAGCAGTCGACGACTGGTGCCTTCTTCCAGACAAGATTTATGGACCGACGACCCTGAATTCTTAGAACCTGCCATCGGTGCGTCTAGTTTAATTTTGCTTTCTTTTCTTCCAACAACCGCCCGGTTCCAGTATGACTCAGTTAACGTTAGCAGTTTAGTGGCAACGCTAAAAAGAACTTCACTTGTTTACATAGGCTGTTTGCTCCTACTGCAATTGTAACTTTTGACAGACAACCCAAAAATTCCTGGTTTGATCAATCTTCTCTGCCTGCCGCGATACATATGCGTTTAGGTTTCGAACCCCTACCTGTGTTCTTTCTCCCAGATCAACACCCCGCCAGAATGACGCTCTGTTGACCGCACCCGTACTATACACAGATTGTGTTATGTAAAACCATGTTGGTTAAGGGCTGTTGTTGATCAGTGAACACCCCTTTTGGACCGTTAACACCAACTGGAAACATGGGAGCACCCCTTTTAGACCAGCGAACACCTGTTTTTGACCAAGTTCGCGGGTCTTTTGCATTTTCCGTTTTTCGTGTTCACTGTTCGCCTTCCATATGGAAGGGGTGATTTCGAAATGTTTAAGGGTGTGAGTGTTTTTTAAGGATTGGACACCCTTCCATCGTATAGATGCTTAGCTACGTCAGGACAAAGCCCATTTTACTGCTTGTGCTGGGCCTGACGCATGCATGTTTTTCAAGCACTGACCGTAGGGCCAGAATCGTAAAATGTTGATGAACTAGTCCCCAATCAAAATATTTGACTTTCGAGCTAATTGTTTAGCTGGTGCATCTCTCGGTCGCTTGTTATCTTGTCCTGTAGTTTTATTTTAATGCACATTCTACACGGCTGAATCGAGAGTCGTAAATTTAATCTGAATTAAAGGCGATAAACCAGCCAGACTAATCGTTGAGCGCTTTCGTTGATGCCGTAGCAAAGTAAACCAAAGCCAAACGGAATGCGCGCACGAACAAAGTAGAAGCTGTATGTTTTCAGCCCTAATTGAATCACATTAGCATTGAACTCTGTTGCATCCCTAGACAGGATGTAGTATGTTTCACGCAGTGTTGCGTCCAGTTTTTCAAGGTTTCGCTAATTTTCGCATTGGCTCGTTTAGCGATTCCAGATGAGATAAGTTGCGTAGACATGCGCTTGATTACCTTCTCACGGCCAGTTCGCTTTGGTTGGTTGGCATAGTTAGTAAGTGTCATCGTCTGACAGACTCAAACTGCACTGGTGTCTTATGTACACCAGCGCAGGTAAGTGCACAAAACACTGCTCTGTTAGAATTGCGCGCATTGTTAGGTTGTATGTCAATTGGTGGCGTAGTAGGTGGTTGAGTAATAACCCTGTAATAACCCCGTTCCAACTCCATGCCGAGGCCTACGATTTCCTCAGCACCACCTCTCTGTCTCTCTTTCTCTCTCTAGGGAGAAAGTCAGTGTTGTTGGTTTTGCATCTTTTTTATCTCGCACGTCCGACCTCGTCTAGCGCCAAGGTCGCACCGGGCACATTAAAACACGTCAATTGCGCCGCTTTTTGCGCCGCTCTTTTTGGACAGTGTCGGCAGAGAAGTTGAGTTCAGTGGAGTTATGGGTCGCGGCGCTTAATTGGCCGACGAGTTACAATTAGCCGGTGTTGGAGTAGAGGCTGGGAAAGATCTACACTACACGAGTGTTCGTGCGCCGCTCGTCAAACAGGTCGTCAACTTCTATTTGTACACAACTTGCCGTCTGTCCGCCCGCCCGGCGGAAAGAACGATGACCATTGTCCACTTCACCGACTGCTGTTACTACTAGGTCCAATCGATGAGGACCGGAGTGGGCTGGGTGGCTAGTTAAGCGGGTCGTGTGTGTGCTATCGATTCGGCGTGTATCAATCGGCCGGTCCGGTGCTGGATGACCGGTCTTAGTCATTGGCGCTTGCACGTCGCCTGTTAGTCAGCAGCAGCAGCCGTGGGAGGGAAGCGAAGAAGGAAGACGGTCTCTTTTTGGCCACCATTTAAAATTCGATCATCTCTGCTATTAGTCCATGCTGCTGCTAAACTCGCTCGCCAATCATACTTTGCCCGGCCGTCGACGGCGCAACTCGCGTGTTATCCAAAATCAGCAACACCAGACAACAACTACTACTATTGCTGATTCTGCAACTCTGATGCTTCCCCCGCGCAGTGCCAGCGTCGAATGTTATAAGCAGCAGTCGCCAGGTCTCCCTGACCCTAATCGATTCAGAAATTAATTCTCAGTCGGTTTCTCCTTTTAGATTCGCCTTCCCACTCGCGTAGTCGCCGCACCCACAGTCCCGATGTCGACTCACTGGCCAGTCAGGGCTCGACGGCCAGCGGTCGGCCAGTGCGCAACACTTGGCTGCATCGGCCTCCCAGCGCTCTGGACGGTTTCTTGGGATCGAGCACCAACGGCGAGGGTGAGTGAGTAATTTGGAGACAAAATTAAAGCGTGACTCAGACAGACGCACGCGCACAAACAACGGCGCTTTAAGTTGATCTTCTTGTGCCGATGATATGCCTTCTTTGTGGCGGCTCTTTCTAATGTGTACGTAAGTGAGAGTGGAGGGTATTCCGCTTTATTTAATGGCCTGTCGCCGCCGCCACCATAAAACCAGTAGTACTGAATGGTGTTGTGTATCTAGGTGGCATGAGTTCTCGATGGTCATCCAGAGATGATCTGCTCAGTCCTCAACCGGCCAATTCCACCTTCGTGGCAGGCAAGGCGTTGGTCAAGGAACCGCGCTCTTTGTTCGTCGCGCTTTACGACTTCCACGGCGTAGGAGAGGAACAGCTGTCGCTGAAGAAAGGTGAGACTCCTACTCGTATAGTGCTCGTGTAGATTCATTGATTCTGCGTTCCGTTACGGGAACTTCTTTACTGATTTGTTTATGTTCGCGCTGTAAGCCTTAGAGAAATGTGTTAACCGCGCTCAAAATCTGCAATAGCATCACTGATTGAGGAGGCGCGAAAAGGCCCTTCAGCTGAAGACGGTAAAGCAGCGCGTAAACAAATCTAAAGTGATGTCAAAAACGATTAGAGCGCGCGCAAGGATGGGCTCCAGTGATGGATGATTAGCCGGGGTTAAAGCTCTCGGGACGGCGGTGGGCCATTTGATATTTCGTCATTAAGCCGCCCCGCTCCGGGCCTTTGTTTGCGGGGAGAGAGAGGGGACTCAATTTAAAAAGCAGGAGGGACCTTTTTGTTGCTACTTTGGCGCTCCCAACCGGTGCGCGTTGCAAAGCGGCCGCAGTGGTGGTGCCAACTAATAAATCAGCCATTTATGGCCCACTTCTGCGTCGAGGGGGTCCGAAGTTGTTTACGTAGCTGCGTCAATCAATCGTCATTTCTGGTTTGGAGCGTAGTACTAGTAGTTTATTGAGACTTGTAAGCCGACCGACCTGTCGCGCGCACTAGAATGTAACGCCTCGCCCGCCAGCCGGTCGAGCGGCGGCCACTAGCAGGAAGGAGAGCGAGAGAGAGAGAGAGAGACGGATTCAATTAGCGAGAGCCGCTTACACTTGTCGTTTCGTTTGTCACCGATGCCATGCGAGTGTGTTGCGTTGCTGCAGGTGACCAAGTCAGAGTGCTCAGCTACAACAGAACCGGCGAATGGTGCGAAGCGCAGCTGATTCGGCTTAGAAGACAAGACAGGACCAACGCTTCCGCCTTGACACAGCGAAACGGCAGACTGGCGGGACAGATCGGTTGGGTGCCCAGCTCCTATGTGACTCCGGCCAACAGTCTCGAAAAGCATTCATGGTCGGTTTGGTCTTGTCACCGTACATGAACCGGAAAAAAGGGTTTGGGGTAAAAATGAGAAATTTTGCGGTGGACGATTTAAATTAATTCGGCGCAGACATGGACTAGCATTTTGGCTTAGGGAGAATACATTTTTGAAATCCTTGGGGCAGTAGCGCCGGCTGAGGGGGGCTTGAGGAATACAAATATCTGAACAGATAGGTCCAGTCTAACAGTCGGCTTGAAAGGGGTGTCTGAGTTTTTGGTGTTTCTAATCATTGGTGCTTTGTGAAAACGAAAATTTCTCCTCCCGTAGCAGCAGTGTTTTAGGTACCATGGCAAAGTGTCGCGTAGTGAGGCAGAATATTTGCTCAGTTCGGGAATTAACGGCAGTTTTCTGGTGCGAGAATCGGAGACCAGTCCTGGCTTGTTCTCTATATCGGTGCGACACGAAGGACGTGTCTATCATTACAGGATCAGCGAGGGACAGGACTCACGGGTATGTAAATATTCATTTCGGACGCCTCTAACAAGTATCGGTCTCTCTGTACTGAATGTAATCGCTGAACCCGCCCGATCCCGATGTATCCTTCAGTTTTGATCCAGGCGGGCCACATTTATGTACTTTGTACCTAGCGTAGCGATCCTACCAAGTGTTGTGTCGTTGGCTCTTTAGTTGGTTACTTGCTGCTCTATGTGACAGCGGCCCCGGCATCTGCGAGAGCGGTTCTTGGGGGTTCGAAGCCAGTTCGTGTGAAATTAGGCGACGCAAAGCCCAACGCAGGTCACCGAATGCCAGTGATGGCAGGTAGACAAATGGGTCTGGGGAAGTTAAAGGGAGTCTGTGCGCAAGGCCGGTCCCCGGGCCACAGAGTGCTTCTGCACTCCTCTCGCAGGAATGAACCAGGTGGTTGTGTCAGGGCAATTTATATAACGTCTTACCGCCATACATTGCAACTTGTTACGCGAGTTCTTTTAACTCTTGCTTTTAGCACGTGCAGTTCTGGCCGTCCAGACCGTATTAGATTAGAATAGCGTAAAGGGGCTTCTTATAAGCTTAGTCAGTCACTTTGCACATTCTTCTGGCACGTCGTTGTTGATAGTAGCAGTAGAAACGTGGTTAATGTAAAATGCAAACAGTTCAACTCTAGTTACATCAAGCGTTTTGCGAAGCAGATTCATTCAAGATTGTTTCTAATAGTTGTGGACACTAATCCGTTCTCTATGCACCTAAAGTGACTTTAGCTTGACTGTAGTGATATTGATTTTGGGTGTAGGACACAGAGTCAGTCCATCCGAATCGGGCAGTTTCAGTTGTGGATAACGCAGGACAGTCGGTTCAACAGTCTGGGCGAGCTGGTGCACCACCACAGCAGAGAGGCGGACGGACTGGTCTGCATTCTGTTGTACCCGGCGCCCAAGAAAGAACGACCTCCGGCCGTCTTTTCCCTCAGTCCCACTCAACCAGACGAGTGGGAGGTTGACAGGACAGAGGTGGTTATGCGCAACAAACTAGGTAGCTCGATCAATGCGCCACTGCTGTTCGCTCTCCGGTTCATGCATTTTTGTCTGCAGGGGGCGGTCAGTACGGTGACGTCTACGAGGGATTCTGGAAGAGATATCAAGCTACAGTGGCTGTGAAAACTTTAAAGGTAACTTCTTATTTGAATTCATGTCACGCTTGTCTTTTTGTGTTCGGTGATTCCTAAATTGTGAAATTAAGTAGAACAGAGAGCTGAGATCAGTCATTAAGTGGCGGCGCATTTACGAGTGCTAGCTGAATTTTCAGGAAGATACGATGGCGCTGAACGATTTTCTGGCAGAGGCGGCTATTATGAAGGATCTGAAGCATAGAAATTTGGTGCAACTGCTGGGCGTCTGCAGTCGCGAACCTCCCTTCTACATTATCACAGAGTTTATGTCCAAAGGCAACCTGCTTGACTATCTGCGTAAAGCCGATCATCGACAACTCAGTCCCACCATTCTCATGTACATGGCCACCCAGATTGCCAGTGGAATGGCCTATCTAGAGAGCAGAAATTTTATTCACAGGTACTACGGCTGATTTAAGACAATTTCGATGTGCCTATGTTAAGTATAATCAGAACAGTTTGCGCTTTTACTAGCTCTGAGCCGAAACTTTGCTGGTTTGTAGGTTAAGGCCACTACGCAACTTGTCTTTTCAATAGGTTGCAGCCTATGTGACACGACGTCAAAAAAGAGCTGCCCGGAAATTACTGAAACCGCGTCCCAATATTTGAATAGACGGATTTGCCGGCCGCGCGCTGCGCCGCCAAACTGTAGAGGGGCGGCTGTCGCATCAATTGACTGTTAAAAACAATTGCAGAGATTTGGCGGCACGCAACTGCTTAGTGGACGAGAGTCACGTGGTGAAAGTGGCCGATTTCGGCCTGGCGCGCTTCATGCGCGAGGACACGTACACGGCGCACGCCGGCGCCAAGTTTCCCATTAAATGGACGGCACCCGAGGGTCTCTCCTACAACACATTCTCCACCAAATCCGATGTATGGGCATTCGGTGTTTTGTTGTGGGAGATCGCAACTTACGGCCAGACGCCCTATCCGGGAGTGGAGTTGTCGGACGTTTACACGCTCTTGGAAAAAGGGTTCAGAATGGAAGCTCCGCAAGGGTGTCCGGCCAGTGTGTATCAAGTTATGCTGCAGTGCTGGAGATGGTCCCCGGCCGATAGACCCTCGTTTAGGGACATACATAAGAGGCTGGAAACGCTCTTCCCGCACTCGACAATTGAAGAAGGTCTTTTATTTTGGACACTGCAGCTCTACCGTTTAATGCAAATTTTTGCAGAAGTGGGCAAGGAGATCGAGCGCAGTTTGTCGCGAGGAGATTTGCGTCGTCGCAGCGCCAAGGACCGGCGCAGAGAGCGCGAGAAACTGTCGCGCACGAAGTCGCCGCTTAAAACGTCGCGCAGTGCTACAGATTTTCCGCTGGGAACCTCGATCACAGAGGCCATTTCTGCCGATTCGCCGCCGCCACCGGTGCGCGCTTCAATGCGCAAGCGACATCAACATCAGAACAGCAAAGAATCGCAGCCAACGCTCGAATTTCCTCCTCCGCCAAGTCCACAGGAGATCGCACAGCTCACTACGCCTCGTGGAAGGTACTGCTTTGTTATGCAATGCAACAGTCTCCTCCAGTTAGAGATCGCTGTTCCAAAATTACACATGCAACAAGGTGTAGAAGCTTAGACAGTATAGTGCAATTATTTATCTTCCATTGTCGAACAGTATTTTAGTAGTGTTCTCCTTTTTCATAATATTTTTGTTTTTTGTTTCAGAATTTTTTTACCTGCGCAACCATGCCTCTTCGAACTGCTAAAACCATACATGTAACAGGTCATCCACCGAAGGGGGTTGTAGGTCTGGCGCCTGCTATAGGGTCTGAGCCCAAATTCTAGGGAGGGGTTTGGCATTAAAACCCTCAACCGACAAAAAATTGTCAAAAATCGGCAATTTGCGCTTAAATACAGCTAAAAAGTGCTGTTTTACAGGTAATTTTGGAAATTGTTGTGTCTGAAATTGTGAAAAATCGCAAAAACTTGTTCAAAAAATTTCTTGGCAGAAAAATCGGAGGAGTTGCTCGGAAAAATCGTCTCGGGGGGGGCAGACGCCCCTATTACATGTATGACTAAAACAGTTAAATTTTGCTTTTAAATACCTGTGAAATTGGTTTTTTCATCTCCGTCTTTTCAGTCTAAGCCTAAGTTTGAATATATTAACCTAAGTCTCATCTTGAATGAAAGCCTAAGACTGAACTTAAGCCTAAGCTCGAACCTACGTACTAACCGAAAACTGAGCAAGCGTAAGCCTTCTGTGCGCAACTTCGCTTAGCCCAATGTACATCAGTATATCATTGTAAGCCCGTTTTATTTGAGTAGAGCAGAACTGGGAACACGCCGTGAAATTGGCTTTTTATAGCCCTTAGCTTTCAGAAAATCATTAGTTTATCACTGTTTATTTTTTGTCTTTTGTAAACGCAAAGAAACCACAAAATTAAGTACTTGAAGACATTTACTTTCTTTTTTATGAGTTTGCTTTGCTTGTGACGGAATTTTGCGGTTTTTTTACGAAAGGAATTTCTAAATCCCTGACCCATGGATGGATGGGAACCCTGGTCAAGTTGTATGATCGATTTGGCTGCTTAACGAATGTTTTTTGAGCTGAGAAGAGAACAGGGACTAGACATTTTTACTATTGCAGACATCCCCAGTTCGCGTTGCCGATCCCATCGCATATGCGCAAAGCCAAAGCCAAGCCGCTTCCCGAGCCTCCTCCATCCGAGCCGACTACCAACGGTGTGGAGGACAACTGTCGGGCCACAGAGGTGGACACCGAGTCTCTGAACGGCAACACGGTCGATTCAACCACTCTGGTGTCTCCACTGGCCGAGAAGAATCTCAAGAAAGCAGTGCACCAGTTCGGAACCATGCCGAAAGGAGCCCGAATTGACGCTTACTTTGAGTCTCTGAAGGGTCACGACCTGGAGCAAGTTACGTCGTCATCGCCTGGAGAAGTGTCGGACGACAGTTTGGAGGAACCGGCCAGCTCCCGGGAGTCAACGCCGGCCCACCCTCAGCCGGCAGCTTTAAGCAACAGCGAGTTTCTGCAGAAGCTAAAAGACCAACTGCGCAAAACCCCCAAGACCCCGGACTCCGGTCCTGCTGGAATGGAGGACCAGCAGCAGCAACAACCGTTGTCAGTGGCGCTCAACAAGCCGCCGATTAAGCCGCGCAAAGTGGATGGCGGCTCTCAGACTGAAGCACAGCCGCGGTTTAGAGAAGACCGACCGAAGTCGACCATGGTTAAAGAGCGACCGAAGCAAAGTCGACGACCCACTGATCTGGCTTTTGATCCACCGTCGGCCGATCATACCCATACGGGTGAACAGGAGCTACAGAATACTATCAGGTACTGACTGACTGACTGACTGACTGACTGACTGACTGACTGACTGACTGACTGACTGACTGACTGACTGACTGACTGACTGACTGACTGACTCGATGCTTAGATATCAGCAAAAAACAAGCCAGCAGATTTTTTACTGTAGCAACTGTAAATCTCAACCGATTTGAATGAACCTTTTTTGAATGGAATGCAAATAAATTCTTGACAAGTTTGTGATCTTTTTAAAATACCCTGCCTAGTTAGTTCCTGAGATATTTGCCCTCAATTCTAAACTGTGGTGTTGGTAATGAACAATAGCGTTTGTATTATTCCGTTGCACTTCATGATAAAACAGATTGCTACAGCTAAGAGCTAACGCACACGCGCAGCTAAAGCTTTACTGATGACACACTCGGTTACTTCGCCAGTAAAGTCTCATTACCCCCAGCAGTAGGAATCTGCTTTATTATCAAGTGTGACGGAATCGCACTTGTTTGTTGCCAAAGCCTGTTTTTACAAATTATCTCAGGAATTAAACAGACTATTTTGATAAAACTTTCACCAATCGTTCAAGAATTTATCTGTCATTCATTTGAATCGGTTGAGATTTCCGCTCGCAAAACTAAAAATCGGTTGCTTTGCCTTAAGTCCTGTTCATTGCCAAAAATCACTGTTTCGAATTTGAGGGCAAATAATATGCCGGCACAGTTGGTGTAGTGGTTTATGCCGCATGGCCACTGTGCGCGACGTCGTGCGCTCATCCTCTCGGCGCGGCAAGTTTCTTGCCGCAGAGTTGGTCGTCTGCATAAAGCTCCACCCAGGCCACCGAAAGCTGGTGACAGCTAGTAGGTAAAATGGGAACCGATTGGATCTGCCGTTGCACCGAAGCCACTCCACAAAGCATGCCGCGTTGGGAAGAAGATCTACGATGTCAGAAGCTGTCGAAACTAACTATGCCGGGAGCCCTCTGGCATATGGGGCACCGGCGGCCGTCGGGAGCTGTCAGCATCATGGCATCGACACGCCGGCCGCCCTCCTGGTGACCGGCGCCCAGCAGCATTGCTAGGAGTGGCTGGCAGTGAAAGGAGGGCAACGTCCGAGATGACGAATCACGGCGGTAGCGAAATGGACCTCGAGTCTGATCGCAGGCCGTAAGGCCCCCGCAAATCGGATCGGATCGGATCGGATCGGAGGGCAAAGATCTCAGGAACCAAGCAAAGTATCTTAATGCAAATTTCAACAGTCTTTCAGGAATTTATTTGTCTCTCATTATTTAATAAACAAGATGTAATTTGTGGTTGCTGCAGTAGAAAATCTGATGGGTTGTTTTTAACACGTCTCTGAACATTCACTTCCAGATCGCTGCGACATGTCTCGAGAGCGTCTATTTTGCCGCCGAAAAACGGCGAACTGTCGACGGGCAGTGAGGTGCAAGTGGAGACTGCACGGGTTCGACAGCTGCAGACCCAGAAGGTGGCGCCGCTGCAGTACCACCGACCGTTGGACGGTACCAGTCACGACGAGCACAGCTCTACTGGCAGCGGCGACTCGCTTGACCAACGGCCTCCCAGCGAAGCCAGTACTCTCGACTGCAAACGCCAACAGTCGAACGAACAGACGTTGGACAGAAAGAACTCCCCGCTCAGACCGGCCGCCCCCATGTTCAGCACGTTGCAGCGACAGCACAAGACACAGTCGGTTCTGGGACTGAAAGCCGTTGAGGACAGGTTGGACGTTGAGCATGAGAATGGTGTGATCAACAACGATTCCCTGGCCGACAGTACCACCGAGCGCAGCGAGTCGCCTGGCTCCTTGAACCGAACGCAGAGTTTGAGAGATCTGACCTCCAAGTTCGAAATGTGCGGACGCACCAAGCCTACTAACAGACTGGCCTCTACGCCTAAGAGACAATCATTCATGGCTGGTGACAATCCTGCCGTCTTGCAGGTTTGATTTTAGCGATTTTTGCAATGAAACCTCCTTAAGAGTCGTTCTCTGGTCAGATTGAGTTTTGGCCAAGTGGCGTCAAGCTGGACCCCTATTTAGGGCCTCCAGAAACCCAATTTACGGCTTCAAAAACCCAAATTAGAGTTCCAAAATCCAATTATCCTGAGAAATACAAGAATATGTGTTAAAAAAATGCAAACTTTTCTTTTTGTTGTCGTTTCTGCAAATATTGGTCAAATGACCTGAAATTTGGAGAATCTCTGCAAAACTGTGGAATATTTTGTGTTAAAATTTCACGCACTGGGATTGAGACATTCTTGAGAAAACGAAGAATATCTGAACATCTGTTTTAAAATGAGCAGCACAAAACAAACAGATCTTCAGGTTACTCGTTATTTTCTCAGGACTGTGTCAATCTCAATGTGTGAAATTTTAACACACAAAATACCCCACAGTTTTGCAGAGTTTCTCCAAATTTCAGGTTATTTGGGGAATATTTGAATGAAAGTTTCCATTCTAACGCTATTTCGTTTGGCGCTGAAATTTTCGAATTTCGTGTATTCTTGAATTTCACAGGATTAGGTCAAGCGTCGTGCACTAAACTTTAACACACAAATTTTCCCTATTTTGGCTAGCTATTTTTAGCCTGAAACCATGGTTTTTTAGCGTTTTGTAGTCCATTCAAAAAATAAGCGAACTGTCGTTTTTTTGCGAATAACTTTTTAACAGGCCTCGGAGCGACTTGGCCTCATGACCAAAGTTGTTGACAAGGTCGAGCTTCTCCTGGGGTAAATCCTAATCTGTGCCACATTTACTCTGAACACTAATTTGCGCAGCAATGAAAAATAAGCTTTTTTCCAAATAGCGATGAAAATGATCGATCTGCCTATGTTTCCCCCTTTTATGTGAATTTAAAAAAAACGCCATTTTCGCAATTTTTGCGTAATTTGACCAGCCATATCTCGGGAAAGGTTTGATCTAGACATGTCATAAAAGCATCATTGGAGTCGCCAAAGACTCTAAAATCGAATCCTGCAGTCAACTCATTTTCATAAAATTTTCATTTTCATTTTGCATTCCTAAAAAGTTATTCACTGAAAACCGCCAGGTCGCTTATTTTTTGAACGGACTATAGTACTCTACCCCAAGCTTCGTCCCTCTTCAACGGATACCTGTTGTATGTATGATGTCTAGAGAGAAGTTGTGGGTTTTATTGGAATGAGGAGTGTTTACTGTGCAAGAAACATAGTTTTTAGCAGCCAGCGCCCATTCAGACGGCGCCCAAGCCGCCCCGAGCGATCGTGCGGCCGGTGGCGGCGCCGCGACCCAACAAGGACAGCCCACAAAAAGCTGCCAAGGCCCCCGAGAGTGGAGGAGCTGGTGGCTCTGAGACGAGTCTGCCGTCGGCGTCGGTCAACGAACCTCTGAGCAAAGAGGCTCTGGTGGATCTCTACGAAAAGTTGGACTCGTGTGTCGGAGATCTGAGAAGAATGCACTGCTACTCCAATTCCTCTCTCATTCGACTTTCCGACGTTGTGCAGCAGTTCAAGAATAAGTGCGCCGTCTATGCCGAGGACATCTCACCTCATTCCAAATTCAGATTCCGGTTCGTTCTATACCTGCAGTCAGAACTGGCTTAACCCCCTATGTGGTACCTACTACCGGTACTTAGGGTGGTAGATCGTGTGCATGGTGGCAGCTCAGGGGGGGACTGAGTAATTTTACAACAGGTAGAATATCGACTCTCCTCGGACTGTAACACTATGTTTGAATCAAAGTATCAGCTTTTGTATTTTACATTGCTTCTGACGCATCGTTGCATCGCCTAGGTGCTTATTTCGCTGCATTTTAACAAAATAAAAAAATAATTTTTCGAAATAAAACTTTTACAAAATGGAAAAAAATTTTGGTCTTTTTTGCAACTTTGACCGGTGCCGCAGTTTTTTTGGTCTCAACACGGGTTTTTGAGGACTAAAAATCGGGTAAAAATCCTGTCTGAACTGCACTACAAAAATCCCCTTAATACCCTATTTTTGCTTTAAAACATGAAAATAACTATTCGATAAATGCATTTCTGAAACCCAATTTAGAGATGAAACCAAAATTAGGACTCCAAAACCCTATTTTGGGCCTCTAGAAACCTAAATTAGGGCTGCCCAAACCCTTCTTAGAGCTTCGAAACCCTAATCAGGGTTACAGAAACCCTAATTAGGGTACCGGAACCCTCATCAGGGCTTCTAAAACCCAAAATGGGGTTTCAAAATATTCTCCGAAATTTATTCGGGCCGGGGGAAATTAGCCCTCTTTCCCCAAACTACATGTATGCGACCGCACCGCAGTGTGGCAATGGTTATGGCTGGGGCCGGTGTGTAGTAGGTGTGTAAGTTTCAGAGAGCTTTTAACCCGAATGGACGGTTACATTCCGCGGTTGCGTCAGTGCGCCAGTGCCAATAATAATTCCCTTGATGATCAGGACAGACTGCTGGCAGAGTTAGAGCACACGTTCAGAGACGTGATGCAACTGATCGACCGGTAGCCAGTGCATCGGCCAATGGCAGAGAGAGGTGCTCGTAGCTAGACACTTAACTGCTGACTCTGTCTTCTTCTGCCTTCCAATTTGTGTGCGCAGCTTAAACGAGCTCTTACCGAATGTTTGCCAAACGTGTCACTGTCATATCATCGGTCTGATTTTTGTGGTGCGGCAGAAGTTTTTAGACTCCGGTCTATAATTTTTATTGTCTAAGTATAAATTAGTGTAACAGTCCGGAAATAACGACATGACTGTTTATCGGCAATCGTATAAGATAGCGATGTATCAGGGCTGTCTGTTTTCCGGAAAAAACTCAAGCCGGTTTTTTTTCGGTTTTTTTTCCTGTTTTTTCGGTTTTTTTCCAAAAGTTATTTTCCGATATGACAGGAAAAAATTTTTAACAATCGCTTTTTATTGCAGAATTCAACGAAATAGCGTGAGTCTTATTACAAAATGCACTAATTTCATGTTTTAGAGTAGTAATTTGATTTTAAAACACCAAAAATACAATAATAAAAGTTGCCTGAAAATGGTACCAATATTTTTTGCGAAAAACAGCTAAGTTATGCCATGGAAATGCTTGTAAGGCTTCTATTAACGTAAATTCAAAGCATTGGAAGCGAATTTAACCAGTTATTGTGCCCATTTCCTTTAAAAACTTACTTGAGTTTTTTTCCGCATTTTAGTTTTTTTCCGAGCCCCTAGGAAAAAAACGAAAAATACCGACCCAACAGCCCTGCGATATATGGTGCCGGTATCATATCAGGCTTCGATCGAAGGAATACCATAATTATGGTACCGTTACCATATAATATGGTATCACTTGAGGCCTCGATCGAAGGGATGGTACCACTTGAGGTTGAACCGGTGCCATATATGGTATCGCTACCGTATGTGACTACCTATAATGTTGTTATTTCCCTGACTGCGTAAGGCTGGTAGAGCAATTTCGAAAAGTGCAACTAACGATTCTTTACGAAGTGCAACTCGGTCTAGTAATTTAGTGTTTTGAATGCGCATAATGCGTACCTTGTAAGCCATTGTTGAGATGCAAGGTGTTGTAGATTTACTGTAAATTTAAATTGGTTCAGCAGCTGTGATATAATGGCCGAAATGCCACCCGTATTTTTGCTTAATTTGTGAGTTTTCGGGACGCTTTTCGTGTTTTCTTCTATGGTCATCGTTGCAACAAACAAAGTTTATGTAAATGCAGTGTCTCGGTTGTTGTAATGAGTGAGGCGCAGTATAAAAGATCGAAATTATGCTGATTTTCCTTTGGTTGGACCGTTCGGCATCGGCATCCGCAGTTTAGGACGGAACATTCTCCAGAAGGAACTTTCCAGTTTCTTCTTTCTTCCCCATGGTCTGTTCCTTCCTTTAGGGTTGTCGCTACTCTGTACCAGTATTTTTTGATTGGCTGAAATTACTGTCACTATACTATACGTACAGTTGCCGCCAACTAGCTACTGTGTCTACATTACAGTATCGCCAAAAATGAGTACCTAGTGAAGGAATAATTTACAAATCTTTCACTGGCTATGGTTTATAAACTAAATCCGATTAAAGAGCTAAAGAATCACGGTGCAAAGTTTTGACTAGGAGATTAGCGGGGATATCGGAACAGGACGTACGTTCTTTTTCGTGGTAGAAAGCGAGCCATCTGGCGTTGTTGAAGCTTGAAGAGATCTGAACGAAACAGAGACCGATTAGACAACAGAGCAAAGCTCTCATTCTGCGCAGAACAGGACGTAGAATGCTGGCCGTGAATGCAAAGAAAGCCAAGGTTCTGGAGCTGCTCTGACTGCTAAAATCAGCGATCGTGGGCTGCTTGTAATTGCACCGGTTGTGTAGCCGTTTTTTACTCCGATATTGCCTCATTTATTAGGTTAGAAGAAAATGCACAAATATCTGCTCTGTTTTATCGGTCCTAACACAATCAGTGCCCATTGTTTCTGCGTGGCCTGGGCTCCTAATCAAGCTATCTCAGCCCAATCTTACAGCGCTGGTCCACTCATCTCGCTTCTTTTTGCCAAACCCAAAATGCATGTCCAAATCGTTTGACGGGTCCCGTTTTCCAAAGCGGATATCGTTGGCCCACCTCTAAAATGATTTGAACATGACGCATTGAGGGTGGTTGACAAGTCAGTTGCAACGCATTGCTGGGCGCCGATTTTTCTATTGGCCGCGCGAATTAGAAATTGACCTTGTCGTCTATTTGGCGCTTGCCGAAGCGAAAGGCGTTGCTCCACCACTGCTCACGGAATTTTTCATCGGCTTCCGGTGTCAGACGTTTGCCGAACCTCACGCCAGAAGCCCAGTCGTTGTTCCGTTTAGCCAGCTCCTCTTCGAACGCATTGCGTTTCTCTAAAGATATAAAATGAGACTAGGAGACAAGTGGAATTGCATTTACCAAGTGCACACACTAGAGAGGCACAGAACACGACCAGGCAAGCAGTCTTCATGTGGAGGGTGAGAAGTTATCTACTGAATCACGGGACTCACTGAAGATAAAGGAGTCAAATGTCTGCGGACCTCATTAACACGCACGGCTGCCGTGCCAACAAAGGTCACAATGGATCTGCTCCTCTGAGACGGTAGACAGCTCGAATATCGCAAATTATACCAGGCTTGCACGGTGTTTTACTAGCTCATATATGGGCAAGGAGCTAGATCAAACCTAGCCATTAGCTGCAGGAATCAAAGGAGGAAAAAGCTTGATGGATAGTTGCATATCTATTTTTATCTCTCAATGCAATCGCAATCAGTACAAGATCAAATGCTAGACAAGCAGGTTCAGATCATTCTTCAGCATTCTCAACTTGTCGTTTGGTTTGTTGGCCAATTCTGCAGCCCGTTCTCGCAAGTTCAGCAGCTTCGGGATTATGTCCCACAGCGATATCATGCCCTCGAAGCGCCGTTTCGACTGCCCTTAAACGAAGACTCAAGAAGACGCTTGGAGAGAGTTTGTTTACCGTAGCTTCGTTTCAGCGGCAGAGCCTCGGAAAAACTGGTCCCGACAACGAAAACAACAAGCAGAATGACCAAGCGGGACATTTTTGGCTGCCTGAGTGCGATGCAAATGTGGATAATAAAATTACTTTCAATGCGACTAATTTATTCAGTCTCTTATTCCGAAGAGACAGGCACAATTACGCATGTATACTTACGTAGCAGAAGAATGGTTATCACGTCAAACTGCGCAGAGTTTCCAGTTGTTTCTGAATCTCGGATCGCTGCTGTTTGTCAACGATATCGCGAATTTCGGAGCGAAAGTTCAGAAAGCGCGGGATCAAGTCGAACACCGATGTCGGCAGAAAATCGGATTCACGAGTCTGACGCTCCAAACGATCAGCTGAAATTGTGCTACCTACAGTAGTAGGTCTGTTTCATTACAGCCTAATAGAGGTCTTACCATTGAAACTTTGGACAGAAACTATTACAATGCAGAACAGTATCAAATACAGGCTGTTCATCTTGCTGCAGACAGCGACTGAGAAAAAGCCGTCAAGCTTGCAAATACCCGTCCGGAGCGGTTGTCGCACAGTTGATTGCACAATCGACGCAAATTGCTGGCTTTGCAGAGGCGGACAGCGTTTTGGCTTTCACCTTGCAAGCAAGCCCCCCGTTTAGTTCCTCGGCCACTTAACACGTTGGCGTCAGAAGTTAATTGGTGCTTTATGCCAACTGAATAATTGCTATTCCACCTTTCCGCACATAGACACAATGTCCGGCAGTCACCCACCACACACATACTGTACATTGTACGTACGCACGATCAACCGTCTTCTAGATAATGTTGGTACGCAACACCAAAAACAATTTATATGCATAAACCTAATCTATTTTTCTTTCCTTGACGCTCGCTGCATACAACAAGATTATTCTTGGTACAAGTAAACTTGGTTCTAAGTTTACTCCAGTTTGACCTGCTTCAACCAATTCGGTAGTGCTCCAGAATCAAACCTGAAATACACAGACTCGTATGATGTGTGCAAAAGATCATTTTAGCCTACCCTGAAAGAAAAAATCCGTCGAATTTGCCTTAGGCGCGCTAGAAAATTATGCTTTACACGGAGTTAGCTGAGATAGTAATTATTAAAGATTGCGACTACTAATTCAGGATTTTTATCTTTCCTGAGAAGAGTAAAAGTCAGAAACATAACCAGGAAGATAGACAGGCTAGGATTGTGTCTGAATAAAACAGGGAAAGCGTGAATCGTGCTATAACTACGTATCAAACTCTTATTTTTGTTTCAATTCAATGTGTATTGCATGCAGTGCAAACCTGGATCTTGGCCTCGTCCAACTCTGTACATGGAAAGAATCTTCTGCGTATCGGCTCCTGTGCGTCGTTGTAAAGCAATAGGGGTATCGCCCAAATTGTAGTAGTCTGGAAAGATTCGTTTGGTGTAGTAGTAGAGGCCTGTAATGAGCGTGGCTTGGCGTAATACTACGAGTCCCTTTCTTTGTGTATTTTCGCTCAAGAGCCGTTCTGTAGGAGACCGGTACGATGGGCGGCCTACGGCTAACTTTGACGACCCCCCACTTTTTATCGGCTCATTTGAAACACCTATACAAGGAATGTTTAAAACAAACGTATTTCCGGGATTTACCCACTATTGGGGTAGAAAAGTGGGACAACGCCGGGAGCACGATTTTCGGACGTTTACGGAAAAAACACAGAATTCATTGACTTTTGAAATGGACTTTGGTAACACAACACTTTGTCTATAAATGGTTCGAGTTTAGTATCTCAAGGCCCAGCGGTTTCAGAGAAATGACGATTTCCGTAAACGTCCGAAAATCGTACTCCCGGCGTTTTCCCACTTGTCTAGCCCAGTAGTGGTAAATCCCGGAAATGCGTACTTTGGTTTTGAACATCCCTTGTGTAGGACTTTCAAGTGAGCCGATAAAAAGTGGGGGTCAAATTTGGCGGTATGCCTGAAGAAAAGCGTACCGCTCTTATATAAAATGGCTCTTAATAACATGGGTGCGTTTTTCAATCAGCTTCTTTCTATGCTAGTCACAAGATAAACATACGTAACATCCAATATATCATACCTTCATCTCCAAGTGCCTGATAGCCTAAAATGACACTATCACAATTGCCATTTCTTGCCGGGTAGCAAAAAAACGGACCGTTTTTAGACAAGGAAAACTTTCTGGTAATGTACGTGCTACATCTATAGTTTTAAGAAACCAGACCACTAAATTGGTGAATTGATTTAGCTGCATGCTTTTATGCATTTTGCGAGAAAGTCAGCTTTGGTGCCGAAGAGAGGGGGCAAGCAGGGCCATCTCACGGATCTGGCTGATATTTATATCTATTAAAATAGAGCACAGTCGAAAACCAACGGTGCATGCCCGGCCACCAGCACCCCCCTAGAACCGGAGCTATTTTGACCCGCTGAGTTCAAAAATGGCGTTTGTTTTTCTCTACTGCTGTTCAATTTTGAGATATTACTGATCAAACAAAATTTGCATTAATATTCATATATCTCCAAAACGAGTAACTATAGATTAAAACAAACGCCATTTTTTAACTCAGCGGGTCAAAATAGGTCGGGTACACTATTGACTGACAAAAGGCTCATTTCAGAAATGCACGAATGCTGAACATTTATTTTAGGATTACAGCTTCTCACGGCATGTTCCTTAATGAAACTTTCGAGGTCCATAACTTGCGACAGAGTGGTCGTAGCGCAAAAATATGATAATATTCTGAATCAGCGGAGAAAACTGCACCAGACAGATACCATATCATAAGAAAAGTAGCGGGTCGTAGACCCGCATAAAAACGGTCGAGGTTGCTCACACAATACACCACCCCACATACCTGTTATCGACCAATAAAGGCAAGGAAATCACCACCCTCCCTCCCCTGAATAAATCCCTATTAAAGCAACCAATTTCCAAAAAAAACAAAACACAAAATAACGAAAAAATCAATAACACCATCCACATATAAAATCGATTTCCAAAAACAACAAAAAATGCAAAGATAACATCTGCAAAATAAAACATCACAAAAAATGAAAACACGATGCTCATCAGGAAACCTCGACGGCCTTTTTTGTAGTTCCATCTATTTAAAGGTGGAACTACAAAAAGGGCCGTCGAGGTTTCCTGATGAGCATCGTGTTTTCATTTTTTGTGATGTTTTATTTTGCAGATGTTATCTTTGCATTTCTTGTTGTTTTTGGAAATCGATTTTATATGTGGATGGTGTTATTGATTTTTTCGTTATTTTGTGTTTTGTTTTTTATGGAAATTGGTTGCTTTAATAGGGATTTATTCAGGGGAGGGAGGGTGGTGATTTCCTTGCCTTTATTGGTCGATAACAGGTATGTGGGGTGTTGTATTGTGTGAGCAACCTCGACCGTTTTTATGCGGGTCTACGACCCGCTACTTTTCTTATGATTTCCTTGCCTTTATATGGGCCCAGGGTCGTTTTCGTATGTCAATAGAACAGCTTTGAATTTGTCTAGTTCAACGGCTGTAGTTGGGAAACAAATAGTTAAGTTAAATGATTTTGTGCGTAATGTGTAAATTGTGTAAAGATTAAGTAGTGAGTAGGGTGCAGGGTGTTGGTGGTTGGTTTTTTCTTATTGTGCATGTTTTCCAAATTGCCAAGTTCGCAGTGAGCATTTCCTTATTTTACATATTTTCGAATTTTCTATTCTCCGAATGCTTCAAAAGTTGGCATGACTACCAAATGCGCAGATTAGTGTTTTTAGTGTAGATCTTTCTTCACTAATTTTTGGTTTTGGCGGGCTAAAGTGCTCGGGTTTGGACGAAGTTTGTTATATTTATGCTTAATGGATAGCTAGTTGTTATATCTAGCGACTCGTTCTTGCGCATGCATATGCGATGCGTCCACGGATTAGAATCCTACGATTGGTTTAGTGAGGGGATCTCGACTAAGGTAGACCTACTGGCACAGAAAAATTCGCAGCTGTCTTTAAGATGAGCTAGAAAACTTGGTTTTTTTCCTATTTTTGCCATAGTGAAAATTGTCGTTTAAAGCGAGTTAAAGTACTGGGGGTTGGACCCCAATGTTTTTAACTGTGGTTATTCTGTAGATAGGGCAGTTGTACAAATTTTCCCGGTCGCGCGGTAATGTGCGTCTGTGGGCATGAGTTTTATAGCAACTTTTCTAGGTGCGGTTGCGGGGGAAATCTGCCGATAATCGATGAAATAAGGGATATGAGGAGAACATGTAATCTGAGGTAGGATGCAGTCATTAGTTGTGGATGTGCTGGTGTTTTGATGTGCAAAACAATAATACAGAAGTCAAAAGCAGTTGTCTGATAACAGATTCGATCATCTTTGTTAAAGATGTAGAATCGGGGTGCTACTTGTAACTTACTCAGTTACTTGTTACTAGATGTTGTGCGATTATGTAACTTGTTACACTTCGCCGCTTTCCGGCAGCCGGCTGGCAATTTGACCATGGCCGGGATAGCAGATCATTCAGTCATTGTGAATGTTGCCAGTGTCCGAACCTCCGGAATGCTATAGAGCTTCATACACCCAACTCCGAGTGATCATTATAAACAAAATCAGCATGCTTTTGAGCGCTATACTAGCGACGAGCAACAAAAGACTAACTAAACTTTTTTCTGACTTTTTCTCGATTCATTTTTTGTCTTATGTATCGCTGAAATTCTGCGTGTTCTCGGTTTTTGTGGGCGCGCTGCACGTTCTTAATTGAATGGCGACAAGTTTAGACTCTTTGTCCCGCTGCTTGAGCAGCGTAGGAGGGCAAGGGTGAGCCAGCTGACCAAAACCGGTTGTAAATCATTTGCGGCAAAGCTTCCTGCAATGAATGCAGGCCTCTGCCGCCCTGCTTTCACACTTTTGTATTGGCTGCTGCGTGCGCTGCCCTTTAGTAAGATGGTATGGAATTTGACGTGCCGTCCGTCTTCTCCATCATCGAATTCACTGGCGCTTTTGTCTGTCTTTACCCATCAGTCTTTACAAGAAACCAGTTCAGGCAATCTTTCATCATTAGGCAAAGCAGCCACCCTCACTCAGTGCTTAGAAAAAGAGAAGTGCACTCAACTTTTGATTAGAGAAACCATCCGCCATCCAGTCAGTGCTTCAGTTGACCTAAACAAAAGTTTGATGCACTCGTTTGTTATAAACATTGAGCGGCGTCCGCGTAGCATACTCAAAAGTGGGGTGCCCATCCATCAATTGGACACTCACTATCCAGCGGCCCCTGCCTACCTAGCCGGCCCGACTGTCTCTGTGTAAAGCACTATGTTTTGCCAGACCTTCTTGCAAAGCCACAAATCACCAAATCACACAGCCCTCACACGCAGCAGACCGACAGGGGCTTTTGGCCAAGATCGTCCAGCTGGAAAGAGAGAAGAGGAGGCTGAACCGTTCAAGTTTGTTGGCTTAGACAAGAAAGCTGACAGATTTGTGCAAGGCATGTTCAACCAAGCCGAAACCATTTTCCGCAAATTCAACGCCATGTATCTCAAATATCGCCAATACGACGACCTGTTCGGCCAATACGACGACTACTTTCAAAAGCTACCACCTGTAACCATACATGGGCCGCGGGGGGTCCGGGAGGCTTGCCCACCCCCAACTGGGGCTCGACCCCCCCAAACGACCCCACCCACCCACCTGAAGCCGACTTTGTTTCTGACCCCACCCACCAAACTCGCCGCGACCCCCCAAACCGGCAGGCCCACCCCCAAATTTTCGGATTTTGACTATACCCCCAACCCATTTTTCCGGCCCATGTATGGCTGTAACTCAGTTACTTGTTACTAGATGGTGTCTGATAATGTACGTACTGTGAATGCTACATTTACCTATGGAATGGAAGATAAAATAGTGAGGAAAGGGAAAAAAAGATGTTTAAGGTGGGGTTTGAAAACGGGGGGGGTAAAAAGGTTGGGGGGGGGGGGGGGGGGGGGGGGGGGGGGAAAAGGGGGGGAAAAAGAGGTGTAACTTGTTATAGGTCACCGCTTTCGGGCAGGCGCCTGCCAATTTGGCCATGGCCGTGATATCACCTCATTCACTCAATCTGCCTGTTACCGGAAAGGCAAGGTCCGCCCAACAAAACTTCCCCAACGCCCGGCAAGGTCCGCCCCACCGGTCATTGTTTACAAGAAAACAGAGCACCCTCACTTTGATTAGACGAACCGCCGCCGCTCAGTGCTTAGAAGAAAGCAGCGGATCCAACTTTTGATTAGGCAAAGCGGTCACCCGTCAGTCTTTAGAAGAAAGCAGTTCAGTCAGACAACTTTTGATTACGCAACCCGGCCACCCGTCAGTGCTCAGAAAAAGACCAGTGCACCCAACTTTTGATTAGAGAAACCATCCGCCGGTCAGTGCTAGAGTTTGCCTAAACAAAAGTTCGATGCACTCGTTTGCTAAACATTGAGCCGCGGCGGCTTGCCTACTCAAAGTCGGTACCTATCCATTTATTGGACGCTCACTATCCAGCGGCCCCTGCCTACCTAGCCGCCTCCATTGTTAGCACCAGTTGTGTAGTGATAAGGTTGATGAGAATCTACTGTTGTTGATTTTTCATATGTCATTCATTTTATTTTCATTTCTTTCATTTAGACACAACGCCACCATATCAGACTCCAATCGCACAAATCCGATCCTCCTACGTCTCCACCGCCAAATCTTCTACAGCCAAAGCCGTCCAAACAACACACAACGCCACAATCTCCTACTGCCGATGTCTCATCATCATCCGTAAAACAAATTGTCTCATATCTAGAACTGCCGTACTCAAACAAAATGTCAGACAAATCTGTCTCAAAGATTACCTATCAATTGATCACGATTGATTGGTCACCACTTGTAGAACTCTAACTGTACTTGTTTTACCTTTTTCAGCATTAACTGTTCAGAAGAAACGCTTATGGATACTCGGATTGCCTTTGCTACTGAAGCATTCAAAGCCCAAACATCAAGAGCCATGTCTGCACTATCCCATCGGTGTAATATCTCCCTTCTACGTACAAACTATTGCGAACTATATTTAGCCATTCGCATAAAAAAGTACTCGATCATTGTAATATTAACATAGCTTTATATGTCCTTGTTTTACTAATTTCGTCAACTTATTACGTATTCTCTGAACTTGATACTTGTATCAGTCACTACACTGCGTTTACAGGCGCAACCGACTCCATCATACTTATCCGTCTCCTCAACCCGATTACCGACTCACCTTACAAGCGATTTTCGACAGAAACCACGACAACCAAAGCCGTCCGACCACAATACAACACAAACTCCCGGTCCAACAACACTATACTAACAGAGACGACAGTGATGATATAACGATTATTAGTATTATCATTATTATTGTTTCTTATTATTTCTAGTAAAAAAGTATACCGGCTAGCATTGCTATATTCGTGTAAACCGCCCACAGACAACTAAACCAAATTGCAACAAATCAAATTCCCGCCTTGCCTGAATCAATACCATTACCGTATACGGTACTTTGTATAACCATTACGATTACGCAATATGACGTAAAAATGCAACAGTAAAACCGAAAACGCGCATAATAGGGAGACCGCTGGCGCGGCAACCTCGACCGGTTGCCGCTGCCGCGGCACCCTCGATTACGTCCAGATTTGACAGATAACTTATTGTCTGAGTACCAGGGCATAAAAGTTACATAAGTAGCTCAGGAGCAGTCAGATTGAAAAACAGATGTAATTTTCGTAATCAGCGGCAAAAACTACATTAGGTGATATAAATTTTTATGGCTCTGTACCCTAGATGCGACTGAATTGAGTCACCTTTCAAACGAGCATGTTATAGCAAGTGCAGCCGTTTTCTTCCCAAATCATAAAAATGCCGATATCTTCAAAAGTAGGCAACGTAGAGCAAAAATAAAGTTATTTGCGGAATCAGCAGCAAAAACTACATAAGAAAAACTGCATTGCGCCGCGGTTAATGGTCATACTAGCGAGTAGTGCCAGTCAAGAACAAGGGTTGGTCTCAACTTTGGACGCCAATTTCTCCCGATCCAGAACGAATCTAGCTAAACTGAATGCATTTTCGAACTCAGCACACAAAACTGCATATAACAGTATGCTAACAACTAAGCTTTGCAGAAAAAAATTTTTTTTCGAACACCTTTGAGAGGCCAAAACACCCCCCTCCCCCTAACCGCACACTTTGGGGCGCTCATTTTGTTTGGCCAACTCATGCCTAACTTTTGTTAAAACATTAGCTTGGCAGGGCCTTTGCACAAAAAGTTATAAAGATTTTTCGAAAAAAAACGGAGTGGCATTTTGTGGAAATTTCGCAGTTTTCGGCGAATATCTCGGTAACCAGCTACGATCTGGAAACGGGAGTACCAGAAAATGAAAGGCCATTGGGCCAGCTAGAAAACCATATGCGAGTCGGGATCCTAGTTTAAGAAACGAATTAAGGGTGATCGTTTGAATGGAGGGTGTCAGAGCTATTAAAATGAGCCCGAAAATTGCTGCCGACCCAACTTTGAGGGGGTGTAGCTCCAGTTCTAGGGGGTTGCTGGTGGCCGGGCATGCACCATTGGTCTTCGACTGTGCTCTATTTTAATAGATATAAATATCAGCCAGATCCGTGAGATGGCCCTGCTTGCCCCCTCAAAGCTGACTTTCTCGCAAAATGCATCTTAAACTTGGAAACAGAGAGAAGAGAGCGTACCTAGCGGCCCGGCTACCGTAACGGTAGAGACTGCACACAGAATGAGCAGAACCACTGTTGAGCCTTTCATTTCCTCGTCGAGATAAAGCACACTCCAGTTCAATAGAAGCCAATGGCAATTCAATTAATTTAGACCGAGAACGATTTAGTGAGGCAGGGAGTGGGAAGGACGTAACTTGAGTCTGAGACGTGGCTAATGGAAAAAGTAATAATTCAGTCTGGACGGAGACGCTAGCTAAAAGTCGATCAGCTCGAAGGAGGAATATAGTCGAACTAATCGACTGACCAACCGTCTAATCTGTCTAACCAACCGCTTATAGCGATTACTCTTGCCGGTCCTGTTAATCAGCATAGACGAATCTGATCTTTGAAACAGTCGTCAGCTAACGATTTCGAAAAACTGGTCATCAGCTGCAGAATTTCGCACGACATTTAGACTTTTATGTATAGCGTTAGTACCTTTGTCTACGGTCGCTTGATGACTGCCGTACAAAAAGTGCAAAAAATTTGCATGAAACACACAAACATGGGAACCAGTGAGCAAAGTCTGGCCAGTGCTGATAAATCGTCATCACTCTTTTGTCTTAGTTTCGTCTGGGTTTCGTTTGAACCAACCTACTGTGTCTTTCTTTTCGCCCTCATGGCGCTTAAACCAGCCGACAGGGTCACGTTTGAACCAACCGACTGGGTCTCTCTTGAACCACCCCACCGGGTCGCGTTTGAACCAACCCACTGGGTCTCTCTTGAACCAGCCTACGTGGTCTTTTTTATCCATTTGCTTGGGACTGTCGCTGTCTTCTCGTTTAAACCAGCTCACAGGGTCACGTTTGAACCATCCCACTGGGTCTCTCTTGAACCAGCCGACCGGGTCTCTCTTGAACCAGCCTACGTGGTCCTTTTTATCTGGAAGATGCTTCAGTTCTGTTTCCGGATCAGCATTCTTTTTCTCTGAAACTACGGCACTGTACGTTATCTATCACCATACATGTAAGAGTTAAGGGTCTGGGAGGGTGGTGTCGTTCTGCTCCACCGGTCAACGCCAGACCCTCGGTTCACTGTCTCTCTCGGAGACGGATTTTTCACCTCCAAATTCTGGGAAGTAATTTTTGACAAATATGTTTTACAATTACAGACGTACTGTATAACGTCGATTTTCAGTCCCACATTCCGATTTTTTCTACTTACTGCCCCAGAATTTGGCTCAGTGCCGCGCCTTGTTGTACTGTAGCTACAATACGATCCGCATTGTCAACCATGGTGCGTAGCGTAGTAACTTGGCCGCAAATTTGATGTAAGTACGTACGATAGTCTTACAGTAGGGATTTTAACGTGTATGCAGTATTAACCATTGCACATGCCTTACTTTTTCACCTTTCATTCAATTTACTATTCTAGTTCAGCTTGAGTTTGACGCTGAGGCTTGAAGGCCCGCTCCTCATGATTGGCTAGCTTTATCAAATACTGAGTTTAAGGTGTTGTCTGGCATCGGCGTGTAGCTTAGTGGTTAGAGCACTGGACCGGCAATCCAAAAGTGTTGGGTTCATTCCCAGCTACGCCATTGCACATGCCTTACTTTTTCATCTTTCATTCAATTAACCGATTTCGGGCTCTTTCTCCACAACCGACTAATAAGCATGTTTTCAACCAAGCCGAGACCTAACCTTGAGTCTAACTAAGCCTCAGTTTGAAAGGTTTGAAATTAGGGTGCTCAGAGGGCTAGTACTACATGGCATACTGTAGGAGGAGGAACATATACGCTGCATCGGCTAAATCTGCTGTACTTATATCGAGCCTTCGACCCTTCAAGTAATGGTCCCACTTCGTTCGAGTTTTCTGCGTCGAGTTAAATGGAAAGAAAGGTGAAGAAGTTAGGCATGCGCAAGAGCGTAGCTGTGAATCGAACCCAGCACCTTTGGATTTCCGATCCAATGCACTAACCACAATTCTACACGCCGATACCAGACAAACACCTTAACTGGACCCTTGACAAGCCAGACAAACAATGGCCAATGGCCTCACCTCAACCCATGTTGGACTGGTATTGCTAAATGGAAAGAAAGGTGAAAAAGTTAGGCGTGTACAAAAGCGTAGCTGGGAATCGAACCCTGCACATGGACGTTCCATAGAAAATTTGAGTAAATGAAGTGGTACCAATACTGTGCGATACGGTGCCTTTGTGTATGCAGAGTGATTACTGCACAAAGGTGCTGGCAAGGCAACGCACCCATTAGGTGAAAATTCGGACATGCATACAGTCAGATTTAAGAAAGAAAAGTATGGGTGTTTACCGGCGTCATGTGCGAGTGACCAACCAACTGACCAAAGGAGACAGAAGATGAGACGCAGGTGCCAGCCGTTCATCTTTCTGCTGGAGACGTCAGATGCTCTCTACCTGCGAAAGGAGAATGATTAGTCAGCGGCACGGACCGGAGGCGATAAAGCGCCAAACGACAGGCCACAACAATCGGCGCTAATTAGATATTCGGAAATTAAGCGAGCTGTAAATCGGACGCTAATCTACAAGTGACTGCGTTGCCAGTCTCTGGACTTGGCCGAGTGATCTCAAGACGCCGCCGCAAGACAACAGGGATGAAATTAGGAATTCAGAATCTAATTGAAAACGGACCTAATTTGTCGCCATTTCAATTTCTTGCTACCACGTCACCAATGCACGACTCCTTTGGGCCTGGCTGGCCAACCGCGTAAGCTAAGTCTTGATCTTCGCCACTATCGCACTCTGCGTAGGCTTAGGAACTCCGAATTGTTCATGCACAGCTTAGAGCAAAGAAAGATGAAAAGTTAGGCATTGTAGATGGGATTCAAATCGAGCCAAACGCCTGAATTATCAGTTCAAAACCACTGTGATTGCACGTGCCTACCTGATCAACCCTTATTTGCACCGGAAAATACGACGCACTGCATGTATGTCGAGCTATCTCTTAGCTTCTGTTTGTAGAAAGAAAAATGCCGAAAAACGAACCCAATTATGCACATCAAACCCAATCGGAGAAGCAAGAGCTGCTGGCCGGCGAGATAAGGTACCGTCACAGTCGCGCATACACATTGAAACAGACTACAACCGTAGTATCTATGTCATGTCCAGTAGATGTATTTGTTTCAAAGCCTAAATTGTTGTTCAAAAACTTGTTTAGTTAGCATGTACAAAATATAGGTAAAATTAGAAAGAATTAAAAAGCATTCAATAGTTCTAATTGAAGCGAAACCCTAAAACTCTTTCGATTAAGCAAATCGAAGTTTCATATTTCGATTAACACACATTGCTCTCGGACACATACGGTAGGAAGGCATGAATTTCAGGTACATGTACGTAAAGCGTAAAGCACTAACACCTCAGCGTGGTTGTGTAACGCTTAGTTTTTAAACAAGGACAAGAAGCGTATAAGCGCATAGAAATAATGTAATACGTACGAATGAGCAGACATCAGCTGTACTCAAGCTCACGCAATACTGAGTTGAAAACCAAGCGCTGCGAAAGTTTCATCAAAATTGATCCAGTTTTGCTTGCTCAATTCATTATTACATTATTTGTATATGGACTGGTCTGAACCAGAGAAGGCCATTAGCGGATAAAAGAGCAAATGTACTTAATAAAAATGCATTTGATATGAGTTGGATACCTAAAGCATGTCACGCGATTGGGCTTAATTTCACAGAACCGATAATATTGGAACTCTTACTAGATCGATCGTAGGTACAGGTAGAGTACTCTATGGATGAGGAGCAAGACAGCAGAAGCGCTCAAAAATTAATGACAGGAGCGGCACTAACTCAGTCGACAGAGTATTTGTGTTCTGCAATATAGAATACCACTTGCGATAGAACAAGAAACTGGAAGAGCAGAGAATTATTAGAATAAAGTAAAGTGCACGCGGACCGTTGTCTATTGCACCGGAAAAGAACCGAACCCTGCCTGCAATTATCAAATGCAATCATCATATGTCACCAAGCAAATGGAGCAATTTTATTACCGGCTTTCAGCTACACTTGCTACCGATTAAAACGTAGGAATCTCGAAATCGCAGGGGCCTTGGCTGCTTGCACTTTTCCATAGGCCGACGCAAGAGACAGTAGATGACGGTCGTTGAAGGGCGCTTCACTGTCCTGCAGCGAACCGTAACCGTAGTACCGTTTCTGTGTCTTCGCCCCTCCCACATTCGATTCGTATACCGGATACCAGACGAATCCATGGCCACCAATGTCTCCGACCTTCGCTGCTTTATTGCCTATTCCAATTTCTCATGTTAGCTATACAGCGTACATACAGTACACATAGTTACGTAGTTACTTGGGTAGTTAGTAAGTATTGTACAATTTCTCTGAGTGGTCTTAGAAACTTAGAAAAACTGGTTGCTTTATACGACCTCAACTTTAGCACTGCAATTTTGTTTATTATTTAGCGAAACAACAAACTCGGTGTTTCAACGCAATTTTCTAAATTATTGCTTCTTTTAACTGTTTGTTATGTTGTTAAAGCTACCTTTTCAGAAAGCCCACTTAATTCTAAAGTACGTACGTTAATAGAGTGCAATTGACGCTTGGACGCTCAAAGCTGTAGTTATTGTAGTTGCGTCAATTGGTGTATTTCACATTCTCTTGAACCACGTAGCGCAACAGTCATTACGTCTAATTTTGTTCTGTTTTATTTACAGTAAGCCTTTGTGCCGTAACACTAAAGCTAAAACAGACCAAGAGTACGAATCAGTGGCGAACCCAGCATTTTGCATTATACAAATTTGAACGTCCCTGGTTCGGACACTGCTAGACATGGGTAAAGGTGGGCTGATACGGGGTTGACCCACCTCACATCAGGAATTTTTGGAAAAATTTTGTATTAGAAAACTAAGATAAAAGTATGCCCAGATTAGGTGTGAATAGCTCAGAATAGCTTATTTCAACATATTTTAACGTAAAAATAAGCAAAAACCTTGATTTTAGTAAGAAATCGCACTTTTGACTCACTATCCCCTCAACCCCCCATCAGCGTCCGCTACCCCAGTCAGGATTTGTTTGAAAATTTACTACCCCCCTCAGCCGAAATGCTAGCCCATGTCTGGACGCTGCCCAACCAGGACGAGAAAATTTAGCAAAATCCTACGGTAGTTGAGCGCCAACTTCGTCTTCCCTACTTCCACTGAAAGGGTGTGTATCAATCATACACCCCTGGGTACGCTGCGCATGAATTATTCCACTGATATATAGAAAAACTGATTGGGGCTTTCGAATATACATAGCTGTTGTTCGTTTGTTTGAGTGATAACTGTCCTACTCAAACGCAAAAAAATAGACAAACGACTTACAGTTGACCCAGAGAAGGACAAGCAGCAGAGAAGAGAAAATCTGCATCATTTCAATCTGCAAGCAACACGTTTCAAGGTTTTCAAAATTTCTGCAAAATGCTTTCGAGACTGTCACTGTCACTTGACAGATGCTCAAGACAGCCACAAAATTAGCTGTGGCATTTTTTAATCTTATTAATCATATGTAATTCCCCGGACTGTAATTATTTTCAGTGACAGAACCACTTGTGAGGATTAGTTTGCAGCCTGGGCCTGTGGTTCTTTCGACAAACATTACAAAAAATACAAGCACTAAGACTGTATTGAAAGCTTTATACATATTAAGTACGAGACACAGGCAGACACAGCAACTGGCGAATTTGGTATCTAAGGGTGATTAAAATGTTTCTTTTGTTACCGTTTGCTCAATCGAAAGAGCCTCATATCGAAATCGAAAGAGCTTTCTACCTTTGATTGAACCGCTTTCTGGTTTTTGTCAGTGTTTGAATCACAAAAGCCTTACCAGGTAGCCTGGTTCATTACTCTAAAACAAATAAAATCGTATAAACGTAGATAACTATTACGTACAGGGTACTGTTGTTTGGTATTGGATTCTCTGAATGTGTACAATGTATGTGTATACACATTTACTGTCAAATGTGTATGGTTATTTGTGCATACATAATCAAGCAAACAATGTGTATTTTATGTACATTTGTGTATGTGTATTGTGCTGAAAATGCAAACTTTCAGGTAGATCTTGAGCCAGAAATGCAAGAAAAACCATATCTGTCAAAATACGCTGCTTGAAATAATGATACCGTTGAAATTGAGTTACTTCAAGCCATTTTAAGGCTTTATGATGATAGCTAAGCTACTGTTTATCTGCAGCAAAACATTCTAAATTTAGGATTCTATTCCAAGTTTCTTCGACTTTTGCAGATCAAACAAACATAGACAAAAATACTAATGTTGATCACAGTTTGTGTATGGTAATGTGTATCAGAATTTTCAATGTGTATGTGTATACAGAAACAACAGTAGTAGGTAGAGGAGGGCCCAAAACTTCGTCAAACGATCCTGACGACCAACTGCAGAAATAACAGCAAAAAGAAAAGTTTAACACTCTATTTATTAGCATTGAAATTAACAAATTTCACATAATTCTTGAATTTCTTAGGATTCGGTACCTGGCCTTGCCGGCTGTGACCTGGTGCACCAAACTTCAACATACAAAATTTCCGTGTTTTGGCACCTATTTATTTTCTTCACGACTATACTATGCCACAATTCGCACGTTCCAGGATTTGTGTAAATTTGAGATGAGTCATCTTCGAATCGAGTAGGATTGATGGTCCTTTTAGGTGGCCCGAATTCTGCTGGAGCATGTCTAGGTTTCCGTGTCAGAATTTCCCGAGGCAATCAAGCACTCGATGTTCCTTCTTTGGCAGAGAGCCATCTTCCCAGTGTTCCTGTTGAAGTTGTGCAGCAGGCACCTCTTCACAGCTCGCTGCTCGAGGCACACATAGACGATCCCGGCGATGTGACCTCTACTCAGACCACGCATTCAGCTTCGCTTGTGAACAGTAAAAAAGACAGCTAAGATAGATAAGTTAAAAAGATAGTTTGTGTTTGAAGAAGGTAAAGAAGAACGAGGGTAAAGAGAAGAAGAAAAATGAAGAAAAGAAACACAAAGTGGAAAAGAAAGTGAAGAAAGAAGTGAAGAAATATGAAAAGAAGGATGAAGTGAAGAAAGATAAGAGGAAGAAAGAAGTGCAGAAGGATGAAACACAGTTATATGATGAAGCACCCATTCTTCCTTGTTTGGCAGAAGGCCATTTTCAATCCGTTCCTGTATTCTTTGAGGTGACTAGAAGAGAAGGAGGATGCAGAGAAGATAGAAGAGGAGAGAAGGAAGATGAGAAAGAGAGTTCTGAGAGGAGAGAGTGATAAGAAAGAGAGTGCTGAGAGGAGAGAGTGATAAAAAAGAGAGTGCTGAGAGGAGAGAGTGATAAGAAAGAGAGTGATGAGGAGTAAAGTGATGACAAGAAAGTGGATGATGAAGAGAAGAAGGAGGAAGAAGAGAATGAGAAGAAGACAGATGAGAAGTTTGGTTTGGTTTGGATTGGGTTCGTTTAACAAGAGTTGGAAGCGCATGTTACCGATGATAAGTCACCAGATGAAGACAAAGGCGCAGAAAGGTCGAAACCTGGCCCGCCAGAAATCGAGTCCGAATGGTGTCAGAGCAGAGCGAGTTTCCAGAGACGAAGAGTCGGAAGAGGCAGCTGTGGATCCCATTTGTTTCAACGGCCGTCAATTACAGAATTACAGAATCGACGTCCGTTAGGGGGAGTGATGAAAAGGTTGACTGTTTTGTCAGTGTTCTACGATATTCTCACTGTGCAGTTGTTTTGTGTGTCAGTGTTGTGTCGAGTCCATAAACTTTGTTCAGTACCTACAGTGTAAGCTGACAAAAGACATTTTATCGCAGTACCAAACCAAGCTCGTCCGGTAGACTTTTCTATACTAATCTTCAGTCAGTCAGCCTAGTCGAATCAAGTTCTTGGTTTGTTGGTCCTGCACCCGGCTGTTCTTCATCATGTCACTGCCGAGCATTCGTTCTATCATAGCCAGTCTGCTTTTCATGTCTCCCTGTCCCCCGTTCAGCACGCTATCCCGAATTTCCTTGTACAGCTTTTTGTCGATGCTCAAGTCGCTACGCCTGTCCTTTATGTTGAAGTAGTCGTCAATGAATCGTTTGCGTCTGTCCCCACGGGCGCTTGTTAGCGACCAAGCTGAAACAAACGGTACGCATGTACTGGGCACATAGGTGTTTGTCTGTTGGCCGGAACAGGGAGAAACACCCAGTACCAGTACCGTATCTAATCTAGGAGGTGGAAGAAGAAACCTGCAACGGTAGAAACAAACGATTTTTCCGTCCAGCTCACCTGAACGGGAAATTTTGAACAACTATTGCGAGCCAACAAGCTGACATTTTTTCCTGCAAATTTGTCAGTCAATACAGTTTCTACAGAAGAAACTCTAGACCAATTTACAGAACAACCGGCCAAGAATTGAGCTCACAGAAGCGTTTCAAACTTTTCCATTCAGGCGAGCTGAATGGAAAAATTGTTTGTTTCTAACGTTGCTGTTAAAATAAGAGAAACGAATAAATTATGAACACTGTCGATTCAATGCTTAGAAATGCCTTATAAATGCGTAATAAACTGTGCTTACCCCAGCTGAACAAGAACATGTGAGATGCCAGTAAACAAAATAGTACTACGAGTGGCTTTGTCATTTCCTTTCCTTTTTGCCAAGCAGCAACAGCTGAAATCAATAAACGAGTCACTAGCACTGCCGAAAATCAGCTTGAGGTACTTGGAGAATACTAAATCGGCTTTGGAAGCTGTCTGGAAGATGCAATTCATTACTTTAAACAGCTTGACGAAATAATTTATTGATTGAATCTAGGTTTTTGAAGGAACGCAAAAAGCGTATTTTGTGGGATTTGGTTGTAATTTGAGTTTTGCTCTTTGTCTGGCGTTTTGCCAGTGTTGGCAAAAAAGACCCCTTGACCATTTTGTATTCGTGTTCACAAGCCTGGAAAACCTCGGCTCTACTCGCGAGCTCACTTTATAAATCTTCAGATAGGACCACCTTCACTTTTGACAACGTTGTTTCACCTGGTTTCACCCACATAACCTAAGTCTGCGAGATTGGTACCAGTTATGCTAGAATAGCTCATCAGGAAATAAAGTCAATTTGGTTCCCTGCAAAATTTGGTAAAATCGAATGAAGGGTTCGTGATTTACATGTGTACGATTAAATTTGACGATTGACAAATAGGGTCTTTTTATATCAGAACAGAAGGCAAAGTTCAGGAAAGCTATGGAAGTCTATTAAGCAAGGTTTTGGCGCAATGTACAACAATGTATAAGAACGAATAACAATCGTTACAAAAAATCTTCTGTTCGGTGCAAAACTGTCGGAATACACCTGATAAATGATAAAAATTATTCGGAAAACTCGAAAAAGCGTCATTTTTGGCCAACACTGTATTTTACGGCTGAAGTTCAGTCATTAGGAAAGTACGCGCATGAAATTTTCGCCTACGAAGACCGCCTTCCGATTTCTTTTTAGACAGAGCTTGCACCTTGCGATTTTTCGAAAGCAAAAGCCAAACTTCGACGACAAATAGAGACGTCATGCACCCACGTACGTAATCTTGAATAAATAAAGATTTGCTTTTAGTGAAGCGAAAGAGAAGTCGGCACGGAGCAAAAAACATGTGCTTAGCGACGGACACAGGAAAAAGTCGCGGAGAAGCGTGTTTATTGCAAAGTCAATTTATTATTGTAGAAGGCCCTACCGGGCGTTTGATTGCTCAAAATGATAACAATTTGGCTGCTAACCGGTCACTAGCCACGTTTTATGGCTGATCTACGCCAGTTCAATTAATTTCGTCCGCACGCCCACAGAATAACCAAATATCGAACAGAAACAACCAACTCATGGACCGAATTACAAGTTTTAACTAATATAATTATTATAATAATTATTAAAATTAGGTGACCGCTTTATGAATATTGATCTCTTTGAACTGATGCATATTAGTGAGGAAAGTTTACAACTATACCTACATAATTACCCTAAAGGTAGTGTAATCAAACGACGTGGCCAGAACCAAAAACCGTACTACCTTAGAAATTAAAGATTGCTGCACTGCAAACTTCCCAAGCAAATAATTACGAACTGGGGAGCCCTCAAATGTCCAATAGACCAACAAAAGCTTTCTAACGATCGGAAATGATTGATCAAATTTAGCTAACGTTTTTCAGTTTGAATTATTAATCTGTTAGACTTGTTACGTATCTTAATAGGGCCTTCACCAGTCTTTCAAGAATTTATTCGTCTTTCATCTAAAGCAGGATTCATTCAAATGCGGTTGCTACAGCAAAAACTCTGCTGGGTTGTTTTTTTTGACACACCCTGTATAATTATAATAATAATTATTAAAATTAGGTGATCGCTTTATGAATATTGATCTCTTTGAACTGATGCATATTACTGAGGAAAGTTTACAACTATACCTACATAATTACCCTAAAGGTAGTGTAATCAAACCGTTATCTCTGACGTGGCCAGAACCAAAAACCGTACTACCTTAGAAATTAAAGATTGCTGCACTGCAAACTTCCCAAGCAAATAATTACGAACTGGGGAGCCCTCAAATGTCCAATAGACCAACAAAAGCTTTCTAACGATCGGAAATGATTGATCAAATTTAGCTAAGCCTCTCAGTGAATTATTCAATCTGTTAGACTTGTTACGTACCTACGGTGCACATTTGAGAGCCGCCCAGAACTTCCTAAGCAGATCGATCTTTTGGCTTCAAGAGATCAAATAGAGATTAAAGTGCAAAAAGTATACCTCAGAAAAGCGCAGCCGCAATTAAAAATGCAATCCAGCATTTAACCTAGATAGAAGCCGTCGTTGGCCATGGGTACTGTAGTTCACGCTGCCCATGTTTCACTGCGGCCCCGGCATCTGCGAGAGCGGATAGCAACCGGCCGAAGCGACTGAAGTAATCAACACCCAACGCAGGCCGGTGATGACAAGTACTTCATGTACATTTGTAGGTATAAATGGGAACCGACTCGATCTACTGTAGCACCAAAGCCACACAGCAGAAAAACATGCATTGGCAAGGATTATAAGATGGGCGATACTTACACATTGCGTTCAATCGGGCTTGCAAAATGGGCAATGTTACTTGATCGAAGAACTGCGGTACCACCTTATAACAGTGGCGTACCCAGCAGGATTTAGCAAAGGGGGTATAAAATTTTGAAGTTGCCTATGGTTGGGTCGGGCCGCTGCCCAACAAGGGGGAAAAATTTCGCAAAATCACCCTTCAAAAACGTGTTTAAAAAGCATTCTGAGCTTAAAAGTGACAGAAATTACAAGTTTTATTAGTTTAAAATGCCCGACCAGGGCGATAAATTTTAAAAAATTTAGCCTTCGAAACAGCGTTTAAAAGGTATTCTGAACATAAAATAGACAGTTTTAGTACATAATTAATTAATTTCTCGTAGTTTCCTAATTTTTCCTACCTACCTCCACCGCAAAGGCTGTGTACACACCCTACACCCCTGGGTACGCCACTGCCTTGAAATCGTCTCGTATCGTATTCTATCAACTCATAACCAAAACCTTGTCAAGGACCAAAACAGAAGCACCTACTAGTAGGCGTACGCGCATTGGATAACTTTCTAAATCGATGAACGATATTATAAACGTTTTGCAGACTTCCCTAATGATCCATTTGATATGATGAGCTATTACAGTGCAAAATACGGCTATCTTATCTCGTGATATTTCTGATTTTATTGAGACGCTTGATTGTGTCGCTTCAAGTTGCCTGTATGCCTTTTGCGAGTGTTCATAAAAATTCACAAAAATCTAGCAATGAATCTAGTTTTATGCTGCGAACACTTGCGAAACTCACCTGAACTTCGTTCCAATGAAGCACGACTTGTAGGCTTCTCACGGCACCCAAGCAATGATAGTTCGTTTGTTGCGTGATTGCTTCTTCAACAGAATAAACGCGAATGTGTTGTTCACAGCTACTTTGCATGCGTTCAAATATCATGACAGAGAGAGACAGAAGCATATTGCTCACGCAACTCAAAGCACTCCGAGTGATTACTGAAAGTAATCGGGCTAACTGGCGGAAACAAACCACATAAGTTGAGCGAACGGAAGCCTTTGAATTGCCGTGATTTCACCAGTATGTAAATACTCATGAGCTCACATCATTGTGTAAAACGAAATTGAAAAAGAAACGTTGCAAAAGATGTTTCGAATGAAACATAAAAAGCAGACACGTGCACAATGTCATTGGCCGTTTGTAGTCGTCTGAATGAATGGGGAGAATTTGAAATCGCACTGCGAAATTGTTTGTTTGTGCGCAGACAACTGGTTCTGCGGCGGCGGTGGCACGCTTCGACGCACACACGCACACATCGATGTAGCCATCTTTGGCAAAGTTGCCTTTGTCCGCTCTCCGGCTGACAATTAATCTCCGCTCTCTCTTTCTCTGTGCCTTGTCTTCTACCGTATCCACCGTCAGAGAGTTTTTACTCAAATTCAGGCGACACCAAGTCCTTGACAAGGTGCAAAAAAGATGACACTTCGGGACGGCCAAAAAACAGCTGAGACATGATAGCCGCTCGAGCGACTTGTGATTTAGTTGTGTGCCTGAGCAAGGTCGAGTAAAGACGCCTCTTCCAAAACCAATCTATCTTACGGCTCGCGGCTCCGGCCAGCCAGCTGTGCACGAACAAACAGCACGCACGGACGCTCAGGAGGGTACTGTAGGTTCAAAGTAATCGTGCAGGCAGTCTGCCGGTGTGTCCACAGTTGCGCGTAATGCGCAAGTGAGGAATGCAGCAGCATTAACAGCTCGGACACGTGAGAGGTGTATTGTGGTGGGGATAGTGCGGTAATCGTTGTACGACAATGATGCATGTGTACTTGACCTGTGACAATGGGCCATCGAAAGGGAAGAGTAGCAGGGGCCGAAAGTCACGGCCACGGCCACGTGAGTAGTGCGGCGGCTGGACTCTGATTGGCGGACGGCGCAGACACCAGACGCAGTCTTTTTAAAGCACCCTGCCCCCGGAGCGTCCTGAAACTGTGTCAGAAAAACTGGATGGCCACCGAGCGCCGTAGACTGTCGTTGCATGTCTACGAGCCTGTTCTCCCTGCCCAAGCACCCCGGACAACAACTGTCTGCAACCGGACCGCTAACTCTGTCTGCTTGCGGTCTCTCCGTCACTGAACGCGCTCCTTCAAGGCAGCCCACCGAGGGCGCGTTCGACTGGCTCCGCCGACGAAGGTCTGTGTCAAGGTTCCAGCGAAGGACATTCTTGTAACCAGAAAGGCCCTAGGCCAGAGCAGGTGAGAATAGCCTTCACAAACTAGCTTCTCCTTCCGCACTACCGTAGACACTTGTCCAATGGTTGGTAAGTGGTTCGAGTGTTCAGATTGATTGGTCCAGCTTCGCTGCCTGACACTAACACTTTTCAGCACGTCATGACAGATATTGTGAATGGTCTGGGCCATGGAGCATTCAGTCCAGCCATGAAGTTCGCCGATCCACGGCTGCTGCCTCCACCAGCCGCCAAGCCCAGCTTCAATGCAGCACACGAAGCGTGTCCCGTCTGCGGAGACAAAACCTCAGGTTACCACTACGGGTTACTCACTTGCGAGTCTTGCAAGGGATTCTTCAAACGCACTGTGCAAAACAAAAAGGTACGCACCTGTTGTGTCACCCATACTTTTCGTTAGGCTAATCCATGCATCCACCATACTCAAAGGTGCAGTCCTGCGGACTTAGGTGACTGTGACACTCTTACTTAGTGACTAAATTGAGCTAAAATGTCAGCCAGTGCTTCCATCTGTTTGGCATGCCTGTTTCCACTTTCATCACTTCTCAAATAAAAGTTTTCTATACTTCGTGCTTGTTAGGGTGCAATCGTAACTTGGGTATGCCAGGCCCATCCAGTTGTGGAAGAATTGGCTGTTTTCCTTACTTTCGCTCGCTACTTGAGTTTTGTGTGTTGCTTTTAGCAATTCACCTACCAATGCACGGGAGAGAGAAACTGTCCAGTGGACAAGGCCTGTCGCAAGCGCTGTCCGTACTGTCGGTTCAACAAATGTCTGATTGTCGGAATGAAAGTAGAAGGTGGGTGTTTGTTTGTTTGTGTTTACGAAGCAGCCGCGTGCAGGCCACGTGCGCGTCGCAAAGGTCACTGTCAAAGTTCGTCGGGGTCTCTTCAGGTGGAGGAGTGACGAAATTTTAAAACTCGATTCAAGGTTAACTCCTATTATGGCGGCTCTAAATTGGCCACCATAGTCGGTTTCAAATTGGAAGCGAAGCCGCGCGCGGCGCGTGGCGCTCTGCGTCAGCGCGCTGCGCTTAGCTGAGAAGGCAGTCTAAGCTGCGGGGCGAAAGGAAGCAAGTACAGTAGTTGGGAGTCGGAATGCAATGGGCAGATTACACATCGGGATGCCCTCTCTGGCCCCAGATGGACTGGCGACCGGTTTCAGGACCAGTCATTCGTGCCGCTGCAACGTGCCGCCGTAATCAGCCGTACATGGCAGCGCCGCCGCATGGCCCGCGGCGCCCGCCTGGCCACAAGATGGCGTTTTTGGCGGTGCGCGTCGACGGACAGAGGCCAGTTTTAGCGCCAGCCTGACCTAAAAACGCACCGGCCCAATATGAGTTATGGTAGCCCATAGAGAGGGTTGTTTGCATCAATCACATGTGCACTTTCCCACCTGGGACAACCGACCATTTGCCTTGTCCAACGACCGCTAATCACGGCACTTTTGATAGGCAGACCGCAGCAAAAAACTCAACTCTGTATGGTGTGGCTCGACTCTGTGGCTTTTTGAGTGCGTCGTGTCTGGTTTTAACGGAGACAAGTTTTTGGGTCGGGACGAGTTAGATTCGCTCCTAACGACAAGTTTTGGCCGACCGTACAGGGCGCTAGAAAAACAGACCAGTCAAAAAACTCGCCAACCTTTTTCAGACGTGACACACAAACTCGAACCGTGTACTGTAACCGATTCAAGTCGGCGCGCGTTGGTTGGTTGTTCAATAATTAACTGCTGTAATTAGCGTCGGGCCCAAACTTGGCGCGGCTTCCCATGGGGAAATGGTTGCGGATGCGCGCAGAGTGACTATTGTGCGCGTTTGTGCAATTGCGACGCACACACAGTAATGGGACGATTCCTGTTTACGGTGTTGCCTCACATGGCTACCAGGTTGAGGTCGTCCTGGTCACAAGAATAGTCTGCTGACCCATTGACCCTAACTGACCCTTTGTCATGCAGAGCAGAGTGACCACTGCCGACTGGTTTTATGCACGTCGGGGAATTCTCTCCTCTCACCACAAAACTACTATGATTGCCTGCCTGGCCAGACCGACAGATAATTTCGGCCCGGTCACTCACTACTAATGGCAGGGATCGGCCGACTGGCCACTCTAATCGCTGTCTGTCAGAGATACCGCTGACCACTTTCTGACAGACCGGTCCGCTGCACACACCGTACACAACGGGGACAGTCACTGCCAAACAAGTCTTGCAAAATTTGAATGCGGTTTGAGTGGCCGGTCAAAACCGGTGTGACAAGCACAGATTTTGGCCGCAGGGCCCTTGCTGAAGTCCAGACACTGGGAAAATGGATGATGCTCTACGATCAGATAGCAGCAAAGACAGAGTCAGGTGTGAGTGAGAAAGGCGCCAAAAGCGATTCCTCTAGCGGAGGCACACAGGTTGATGTGGCTCCCCCGTAGCGCCCCGCACAATGGCACCAGCTGCTCACTTTTTCAAGCACCAATTTCAATTGAGCCCCGCTATTTCAGAAAAAACTCTAACTGTCCCTCACTCGCTCAGGAATGTCCGTTTTTTTCAGCCGTCCGAGAGGACCGGATGAGAGGCGGCCGAAACAAGTTCGGATCGCTCTACAAAAAGGACAGAGCAGCGAGGCAACAGCAGCAGCAGCGGAACAGGAGCTTTCTGGGCACGGCCAGTGCCATGCCTTTCCTGACAGAACCGACTGTAAGCAGTAGCTCGGTGGTGACTAGCGACTCGCTGCATCAGCAACTGATCAACTACTCGCGAGAACAGAAATTCGTGCCTCCCTACCCACTGGAACCCGCCAAGAGCTACGATGCCAGTCTGCAAAGTCCTACACTGTCCAGCAGCACTCATTCACCTGGACATGATGCCACTGCTAGCGCCAATGGTAGTCTATACAAGTTTTTCATCTGTGATTCAGAGTTCATCTTCAGGTCACTTCGCCATTCCCACCAGTGCAATAGCCGCACCCGGACACGCCGTGCCCTCCTACGTGCCCAACTGCGACAATCTGGCAGCTTTACTGAGCAGCAGCGTTGCCGGTCTTTCCGACGACCAACTGCTGCGCGCAGCCAACTCCACCATGATGAGTCCCGGTCACTTCTACGGACTGGCTTCGGAAAGTGTCAAAGCTGAGCCATTCGACAGCTATGTTGACTCCTACCATCATCTGACGGCGCCGCCGCCACTGCCGGACTATGCCGCCTTCAGCTTACTGACGGAGCGCAGTCAACCCAGTTATGCCTCGATGACTCCAGTTACTCCAAGTCATGAACTGGGCCACCATTCACCGACTACAGTTGGTGGATCGTCTAGCAACGGCAGCTCGCCCATGTTGCCCATCTGTCCGCTGCCCACTACTAAGGCGTTCGAGCAGACACTGGGCACTGCTCACAGCTCCAAACCACCTGAACTGCTGGCTACTCTGGTCAAGACGATGCCCACCGAGGCAGAGTGGAAACAAAATCTCTTCCCCAAGATCCGTCTTTTCGAAGGGGAAACGTTCCAAGTGGCTTGCCAAGCGATCGACAGTGACTTGTTTCGACAGGTTGATTGGGTCAAGAATACCGCTTTTTTCAAGGATCTGGCGGTATGATGAACGCATAATAGACATTAGCTACAATATATCCTGAATGATTTAGGTTAATGATCAAATGGAGCTTCTGCACCAGCGTTGGGCCGAGCTGCACATCCTCGATTACACTTACCATACGCTCAGGGCCGGAATGCCACCGAACATTGAAATAAAGAATGCACATGGACATCCTTACTTGTAAGCTTCCGAGATTCAGATACTTTTCTAACCTACCATGTTTTAGTTTTGACATGACCAACGTAGCTTTGCTGGGCCAACTGGACCTGAGGATACGCTGGGACGATCTCTGCCGTAAACTAAACTCACTCGGATTTGACCGCTATGACTATGCTGCCATGAAGTACTTGCTGCTCTTTGACTCCGGTACTATTTTGAAGCAATTTTATCTGAAAAAGCATGGCTTACTAAGTTTTCGACGTTTTAGAACGAATTAACATCGCAAGTGCCTCGCTGGTGGCAGAAGTTAGAGAGAGAATTCACCTAGCCTGGAAAGAGTATCGACCAGATACTATTGACTCTCTCATACACTGTCTCACCACACTCAAGTACGTGAAACGGAAGCCTGAACTTTTATTCCGACTACCGGTCCTTCATCTCCACTTGCCTTTATTAAACTTGCTTTTCTTAGCTTTTGCCTTTTTAGCCTAACCTAAGCCTACTCCTGAACGTAAACCTAAGCCTTAGCGTTAGTGTACTTGAAACCAAGGCATAGGGTGGTAGCAACCTCCGTCCATTTTTTCCCCTTGTGCACTGTATTATTCAAATTTTCTTAGAAGTGTTTTTACACAGAACTATAATACCGTATCTGTTGTACTTTATTGTAAATTACGCTTCTAAACTAAAAGACGCAAGTTTTAGGAAGCTGGGCAGATCGGGCGAGGATTCGCTGTACTTCCAGTTGAGCGACATGTCGCCGAGGAGTCTGTTGGTGGAGATGTTGACGTCGAGCGCGGACGCGCGTCGTTCGCAGTAGTCCAAAGCTTCTATTGCCCACTCACATTCCGCACAATTCTCAAGGATTTTTACTTCGTATCTGCCACATATCAAGGCTTATATACCGTTTTCCGTGTGCTGGCTTTGTGGTTTCACTCACTGACCTGACCTTGCCGTAGAAATTTAGCCTAGTGGGTTTGAGTGTAGGGATCTCTCCAGCCCGCGATTACGGTAATGCGTGTATGATACAGTACGGGCCCGCAGCAACTACAGTATATTCAGGTTACTCTTCCTTCTGTAAACATACGGGACGTGACCAGTTACGTGTATTTTGCTTTGTATACATACTGTAGCTTGTTGTTTTCTTACTGAATGGGTTGAATGTTTGTTTTGTCGTGTGGCACTTTAGCGAAGTTCCAACTGCCCGAAGAAAGTTGCAATGCTTGTTTTGTTGTTTATAGCACTTCTTGTCATTCCCTAGTATAGTTTCTGTGATCTATACTGTTGTTGAACGCAGTGCAAACTCTCTATCCGTTTCATTTCTGGCGCTGTTGTACATTTTATACGCATGCAAGTTTTGTAGGAACTGATGCCTTATATCTTTTGCCCCGTGTACTATGCGTTCGTCTCTGAGAGAACACTTGTGACTGACTGACTGACTGGGGTAAGCCAAGCTTTCTCTGCTTTTCTGGAAGCGTCAAAACTCTTCGTCGAATTGGCAACTCAGCACGCAACTGGAAACATTCCAAGGGGCAGCTCAGCGATTTTCCTGTTAAATATGTCGTTTGAGTCCGTCCGGTGTGGGGCACAAGCTAGGCTTTTAGTTGGTGTAACTATGTCACATAGACTTCTTGCCTTATTTGTTGACGTTTTATTGGCCGTTCTTCGTGTGGGTTCATAAAACTTTTAACCACTGAGACTTTGAATTTTGATTGAGCGCTATACAAGAGCATCATTATTCAGACCCGACAAGTTGTCATTAATTTGGTTCAATTTTGGTCTGTAAAAAGCGTCCAAATTGCGGGCCCACATTAAGATAGAGCTGAAAAGGAGCCATCAAAAACAGGCGTCTCAATTCCCAACTGCAACTGTTTTGTTTCAGTTGAGTTTTCTGGTCGGCCGTTCGGTCTAATTTTGTGTTGCGGCTATAGGTATTATGGCCGGTGAGCCCAGGAGAGAAGACAACAAAAAAGCTTTGCGTAAGTGGAAGCCATCGTCAAGGGGCTTCTAAAACTAGTTTCTGCTTAATAGAGTTGATGATTACAGTAATTTTATCTGTCTCGCCAACTACTTGGCCAGCGTCCCAGGAGAGTCGCAAATTTGGCGTTTTATTCATTTGTCTAAACGGTTAGCTCCGCACCGTCAACTGCCTCATTGCCGGTCGTGAGACGAACCAATGAATAACTGTGCGTTGTTCGAACAATACACCGCTCTGAGATTCGGACTGATTTCTGCTTCAAGCACGGTGGTTGCAGTCGGACTGGTCTCTAATCTATTGTTGGTTTTGATGTTTTTCGCGCCGAGGCGAAAGCGTTTTTTCAGTAGCGACACTTTCTTTCAAGGCTGTTTGGCTGTTTTTGATGCACTACTGTGTCTTCTGTACATTCTACTCTTCACGCTGGATGCCTATGCCTACTTTTTCAAACTTGAATGGATCTACGATCTAGTCTTCGCCTATATTTTGTATGCTTTCGTGGCCAGTCGATACGTACAACTGGTGATGCCTTATTTGCTGGTGGTTTCAGCCTTCGAAAAGCTTTTGTTCATCTTCGGACACGATAAGGGCTGTTTTAAGTAAATTTATAGCTAGCTGGGCTGTGCGACCAAAAAATAAAGTGGGCATCTTTTAGAATCGTCTTCACTAAGCCATGGCGGCATTCGAGCGTCATTTGCATATTGATAATTTGCGCCTTACTGCGCGCTCCCATGTTCCGGGCGCTGGACATTCAAACCTACCCGGACTGCGAGAACTACTTTCGGACGAAAGAGATAATTCCGACTGGTATCTATTTCTCCGAAATCTACCAGAACTTCGATCTCTACTTTCTGAGCATCATTCAAATCCCTGTTCCGTTTGGCCTTCTGCTTTTGATGAACGTCTGCATTGTCAGTCGAATGGTCTACAAATATAGAAGTTCGAAAAGTGCACTAGAAAGCAATCAAGAACCACGCGCTCAGGTGCAATTTTTGGATAAAATAAGCGTTCTTTAATTTTTATTAATGCGATTTTTTGCTCATTTAAGCACATTTTGATTAACCTTTTCTATTTCCCTAGCCAAAAACACACCCGCAGCCGCGAAATCCTTAGTTCATGACCTAAAAGTTGAGTCTAATTCAACTCTCCTTAGTTCTTAGTTGACAAGTGTGAGTGAACGCGTCTGAACTAAGAACTAAGGCCGGTAGTTCTGATTCCTTACCCAGTTCACGGCAGTGTGTACCGGGCTTTACAAAATTCTATCAAAAATTTGTGAGGTTGTAAACTCAGCTTGACGGGGTAGCTCGGTACCTGAGGATCCCCAGCCTTTTACAATCCATGTCTGATATCACAAGCAACCAAGTGTCGGTCTTCAGGCAATTGTAGTAGATTTGACAATGGAGCAAGGCTCGATCGTAGAGCTTGTGCAGCGGCACGTTCGAGAGCAGAAGTCTAACCTGATGGGTGCGATGGTTAGCTTAGCAATAATCGTCACTTCGTATCTGGTCTGCAATTCTATTCATCTTTTCCTGACCTTCCTGGAACGGTTCTACCAACACGTTCTGCTCACAGAGCACGGACACTGGCGCGACTGGTATGTGGTGACCGGAGATGTGCTCAGCTTTCTGTTCGCGCTGGCCAGCACTGTTCGCTTGCCCATCTATTGCACTTTTAACCGGGAAATTCGAGACGCCATCTCACGACTGATCCGCTTCAAACCACTGCTCAATGAGACCATACTGCTCTCTAGTACCGACGTCGTGCAGCGCAAGTACGCGCCCACGCCCTACAATTTCGACGACACGCACGACCCAACTTGTGAAACACTGCTGCACGACGCTGAACCGAACGGAGAACTGCCTAGAATCACCGAGCTCATCCGTCAGACTCGTCTAAATGAGTTTGCGAAGCGAAGAAACAGCTCGCTGATATTCTTCCAGTAACAAACATTATCCAACTGCTGATGTGATATGCTTGCATATTTTATCTCCCTTAAGTTTTTGCTGACCTTAGCCTGGCCAACCCCGGGCCGGTAAGGCTTTATGGTTAGTGAAGCATTGTGAAGAGTTTTACACATTCTTCAGGCGATTCACATGCAGTAACTCCTACTTCCAGGCAGATGTGTCCCAGCTGCCGAGAATCCTCGCCTGAGGTACTATGCCACAGCCGTTTGCAAACTTCCTGGGCTTCCTGTATAACAGAGGCAAACGAAACATTACAATCATTTCTGCTCAAAACGTGCTTATTGATCAATAAAAGTATAGTAAACAAGACAGTCAGCTACGTAACTTGTGAAACACCCTTGCAAAATTCTGTAACACAGCAGACTACTTTTCCAATTCTATACCAGTGATTGATTACTAAATTAACCTGAACATACAGTACAGTATGTAGAGAAGTGTGAAAGGATAAGTGGATAAGTCGCGTCGTTGGCTCAGTGGTTGGCTCGCTGCCTTGAGTCGGTTGTTTGTGAGTTCGAAACCTGTCGAACCGATGGGAAGTAATCGACACAAATCCCAACCTACAGTAGGTTATCAAAAGTCAGCAACGGTAAGTAGATAAATGGGGGAAACCTTAGCTGTCTTGCACACACCGTCAGCAAAGGGGAGCGTTGTTGTTAAAGGAGGCTGCCGGACCTTGTGTTTATTCCTGTTCTATAGCAGTTGACTGCTCCTATTTAGTCCGAAAGGACAAAAAGTCATAGCAACAACAACCTGGCACGCAATGACCCAGTAACGCAAACGTTCAGCGCAAAACAAAGCACATATAGAATATAATAAACGGTTTCCTTCCTGGTTTCGAGTGACTGGTTTGTGTGAGCTGTTGAATCTAAAGCGTAACTCAGAAAAGAAATAACAATTTGTCCATAACTATACTCTTGAAAATACACAACTTAACAGACGTTGCGTGGAGGAGAAATTTCAGGTCTACGGAAACGTCGTAGCGAGGTCAGTCGCACGTACTACAGAGTGCTTTTCCCAGACACATACACAAAAATTATATGGACTTTTAGAAAAGCGAAGGCTTAGCGAGCTTCTACAAATGATAACAAAAGAGCATTTTTGAGTGTCTTACAAGTTTACGAGTAGTTAGAGAAATGAGCCCAAGTTTACAAAAAAACGATGTTCTGTGAAAATGTCTCTGAGATAAGCACCTAGGTAACAATCAATCAGATATATTACTACTGCACGCACATACAGAACAAACAACCACAAACACAAAAAATAACCTCTACATTGTACGTAGCAGATAGATTATCTACACAAAGAACAGGACTTCCTACACTTCCAATGCATGTAGTGTTGGTTTCGGTGACATTCTCCGATGCTTGACCAGAACGGACAGTTACGATGGTTGTCCTGACAGACTAGAACAACACACTACATTACTCTTTGTCATTCATTAAGCACTAAGGCCAAGTGGAACCGAAGCCCGGGTTGACAGGAAAGCATTTCAATTATCTGCACACAATGAAAGGAACACACCTTTGTTAGACTTCAAGCGACCCGACCCTATGAAGGCTTGGAATTAAATCGCCTTTAACTGATTTCTGCGCCGTAAGCTGCACTTTAGTTATTGTACGTACATAGTACTTCTCACCCACCTAAGGCTGAGCTTGAAGACGCACAAAAGGATTGAAAATTGAAAAAAAGAAAAGTATAGAAAAGAGTGAAGCGGTAAGTGTGCAAGTGTTACCTGTGTGAGAAGGTAGGCAAAGCGGCCCATGGAGAGGTGAGCGTCTGGTGTGAATAAGCAAGCAGACTTACCGTACCCGGGAATTCGGAATCGAGTTGTGGAGCCACAACTCCCTTTGTTACACGACAGGTAACATTGCACTTTCATGTAGACTGGATTAGCTTCGCACTCGCCTATCGACGACCAGAACGGACACAGATGGTGTCTGTCCGTACACTCTGTAAGGGAACACACGTACACCACTTTCCTTCCACCTCTCCTCACAACTTTAATCGTCTGCATTTTATCTAATGCAACCATCATACAAGCGGACGTATATTGGAATATTCGGTATCGGTACTTAGGGTAGTGGTACAGTACCATCTACAGAACGTATAGGCAAGTTAAGTTCACAACTGTCAAAGCACCTACAGTAACACGGTTCGTGCGGCTTTTGAAAAGCAAAGTTCCCTGACCTTTCCACGACCAAAGTCAAAATTTCCTGACCAATCAGAGTGACGACGAAATTCAACAAGGGTGAAAAATGTATTTAAACGGTATTGTGAGGGCAAATTTTCCAGTAGTAGTAGCAGTAGAAACTTAGGAGTCCCATTTTCATATCGGAGGTGTGTAAAGTGCTAAAAGGGCCCTTTGGGTGTTTTGATGTTTCTACTGTTATCAACTGTTTCCCTGACCGGACATAAAATTCCCTGACTTTTCCATGAGTCCCTGAATTTCCAGGTCCCGCACGAACCCTGAGTAAACGCGATCCAATAACTGGTGGCATTTCTGTTCCAAACTCGGTAGCAGGGCCATTTCAGGCCTTATTACGTACGTGGTTTGATAGGTGGCCGAACAGTGGTGGTGGTGGTGCGTACAGAGGGAGGGCGCGTAACGGACGGCGGAGAGGAGGTCCGAGAGCGAGAGGGCTGCCGCTCTGGACGACTGTGGCAGACGCGACAGGCCGCCTGACACATGTCCAACATGTACTTTGGATTGGTTACACACTCTCCCCTCTTAGCCCACTTCTCACACTCCGGGTGGTAATTGTTGCACGCTAAAACCATGCACACTACATAAGCTGGATACCCGCCAAAAACGTTCAACTGCTTGGTTAGGTAATTATTATTAACTGTGAATATTAACCATAAATCCGGACTTACAGCAGGAAAGGATAATAATCGAACTCTGACAAAAATTGTCTCAACTGTTTTTTGATTTCAGTTTGACTGTTAAAGCTCAGTAATTCAAAGCCATCACAGGGTGCAGTGCAGGCAAGAAAAAATAATAAACATACATTGTAGCCCGAGCACTCGAGCCGGCTGCAGAGGTTTATCCGGCTTCGGCAGTCTGGGTAGGGCTGTGATCACAGGGCCATATCGGGTTCCGGCGCACTGCGTAGCTAAAGTACACATGGACTTAGGCTTAACAAGCTGAGATCGGCCAACAGACACTTACGACACAGACCGTTATTGCAGGTTCCGCCGGAGCTACACTGTGAACAGGCGGCTCCAGGCCTAAACGGTTGATAGCCCAGTTTGTTTCCCCTGAAAGGAAGAAGAGAGGTAAACAGAAAGGAAGAAAAGTGTCAGACAGGAGTGGCAGATAGGGAGTGATAAATCAAGCAGTCGGTTAAAAACTGGCAATCCAACTAACACAATCGGTTATGGGAACTGGTCGTCGGTTGTAATGGCGCCCGCCGCTCCGGTGACGGAATGTAAGCCGAGCCCAGGTTTGACAGGTGCGACATGGCGTCGCCACTGCACTGCCCCCAGGCACTCAAGCCATCACTAACAGAGCGTCTATGTTACGTAGAACAAAACTCTGCTATTAACCAGCACATTGTTTGAACTAATATGGGCATCGGTCTAACTTTTGAGTGACACCATACAAGGTGCCGGTACCATCAACCAGTGAAATCCCTGAATGAACAAACTCCTCCTAGGTGGTTGGTCTAGACTAAAATTGATTGTAAAACAGGTATTTTAGTAGTTGAGCCCGATTAGCTTGTTCATCAATGATTAGCCCAGAATTTGAACCGAACCTCCTCAAAAAATCTTGGGCCAACCCATCCATTGGGCAGGTGACGTCAACCAACTTACCGCACCTCAACCGATACTACCTCACAGGTAATAAAAACTTGCTGACGACACCACAAACAACCTTATAAACCTGCGCAGAGACTTTAAACATGTAACAGCTCATCAGCCGAAGGGGAGGGGGGTTGGGGTCTGAGCCCAAATTCTAGGGAAGCGGTTGGATACTAAAAACACAAAAATCGCTAAATTGGCCTCAAATACAGCTAAAAAGTGCTGTATTACTGTTTTACAGGCGATTTTAGTGTCTGAAATTCTAAAAAATCGTAAAAAAATACTTGCCAGAAAAACGGAAGAGGGGGCGGAAAAAATCGTCTCTGGGGGCAGACCATTACATGTGAGAGAGTTTGTTTGGCAGTAGTTGCAATTCTACGACAAAGCAGACAGACCCGGGTCCGTAGTTGCAGATGATAATGTGTCCGTGGTTGATGCCTCTCCCAAAACGGATCCCGTCACAGTAGGAGGCAGCGCAGCCGACGGCGCAGGTACTGGCCCAGACCACCTGCAGCAACAGATCTTGTCACCTTTCACTTACACTCACTACTGTCCGGTGGCGTTACAGCTGTGTAATGGCCGCACATCTGGCCCGGCTGGCAGAGAGTGGTGTAGAAGTTGTAGAACGGTTTCTCGCTGTAGAAGTCTCTAATGACTGAGGCCAGATCCCGTCGCAGCGACGTCTCAGTGCTCCACCAAATGTTTTCGCCCACAAAGCCGAAACCGGCAGCGTTGGTGCGCGTCGCCGCTTAAACAGTCAAACGTAGACAAGAAACTACAGTAGTTTATTTATACTCACAAGTACTGTGCCAGGCGTTGCACGTGCTGGCATGCGCACGAGCCATAGCTGCTAAATTGTTGTCCCAGACCTGGAAAACAGGTAACTGCCTTACAGTTAAAGAGAAAAAAGCTGAAATCTCACAATTTCTTGCATATTGGCCCCACCCTCTAGTCGTCTTAGACGGTTGTGCTCATTAACGATTAGCGCCTGTTGGTATGTGTTCATATTAATCAGGTTGTAAAGCGCTGAAATGCACTCTTACATACACCAAACACAAACAAACAGAAAAGACCAGGGCTAGACGTCATGAAAAATATGAGCTCAAATTCTGGGGACTCCGTACTTTCTACTGAGTGATACGCTTTGTACGCAAGTTGGATTCTATGGACTTAGCGCCAGAAAGCATAATCGCTCAAGCTCTTATTTCCCATGCATTCCAACCCAGAACTTACTGTAAGAGTGAGCCAAGTGGAGAAGAGCGGCCAGAAGGGCGAAACGTGCCATAGCTGATAAAATTCAGCAGACTAGAGATCTAAGAATTAAAGTGGTCGGCCTTGGAACGGATAAGTGGCCGTGGTCGGTTAGCCACACACACGTGCACTCTCAATCAAAGTTACTACGACCCGCCCACCTCACCACTTTACGAGCAGTTTAGGGAGCGGCGTCTTCTAAATTGACACTTTGAATTAGCGGCAAGGTCGGTGCTGAATGAAGACGACCAAAAACCTATCCGACTGGTTTGGTTGGGCAACCGAAATGGGCCGAACAAGGATTTCTGACGCCGACCGACCGACAATCAGACAACCGCACTGAATGAAAGACAACCGGACTGACTGTTTAATTGATTACAACTCAAACTGGAATCCAACACACGCGCACCAGTCAAAACCGACCGTTTCTCAGGAATACATCCGGTTTACAAGCTCAGTGTACAATGGAAACCCTCATATTGGTGTCTCCAAACTAAAAATTAACAGGGATAGCGATACCTACAGTAGCGTACCCAGGGTGCCTACACCCCGTTTGCGGTAGAGGTAGGAAGGAAAAATTGGGCAAAGAAGACCTGTACCTGTCTATTTTATGCCCAGAATGCGTTTTAAGGCTAATTCACCTTTTAAATGCGCTTTTGAAAGTTAATTTTGCAAAACTTTTTCACCCTGGCCCAACCAAACAACTTAAAAATTTACAGCCTGCAAAATCCTGGGTACGCCACTGAATGCGTACGTACGTATATTCAAATGTTATGTTATGATCACAGGTCTTTGGCAAAGAATTACTCGTCACCCAAAGGTATACTTTCCTCTAGTTTTCTAACAAATTTCACTCTAATTTCCGTTTGGGCATCGCCTTTTAGCTGGTCCTGAGCGTACCAACAAGCCACCTCTATGTGCACCTACAGAATCTTTTTTTAAAAAGAACATAGACAAATAGATAATTTAGTTACCATTTCAAGGGCGCCTCTAATCGCACCGCAGATTATCTGACAGTACTTGAGGTCCTTATGCGACAGATCAGCAGGGAATTCAACGAACTCGGTGAGCGGGTTGCCTTCCAACAGCAAAGAAAACTCGTCTCCGGCAGCATTCCAGTTGCTGACTGTGGGCGCGATGCCCAGGTAAGTTTTGAAACCCATCTGCAATCAGTTCCACTAGACATTACCTACCTCTTAGTGGTGATTCGGCACTAGGTAAAAAGTAAAAAAATAAGCTAAAACGTAGATTTTATCGCAAAAATTGATTTGTTTTTAAAAAAAAACTTTATACAACGCACATGTACACCAGGTACAACCCAGTAATAACCCAAATAGGCCACATGCGAGGCAATCAAGAGTGGGCCGAGGCGGGACTCAAACCCTCTATGTGTCTTACGCCGCGTGCATGGGAGCCGACATGCTAACCAATACACCACAGACGCAGACGCAGTTTTAAACGATCCCTAGCTCTCCTGAAGATGTCTTAGAATAACTGAATTCGATTTGGAAACGGGCTAACCACAATCTAATCTGTACCTTTGCCAAAATGTCAGCCACTTCCTTGAAGTCATTGCATTTCCCAACGTTTGGATTTTTGGACATGAAGTCGTCTATGATTCGAAGACCCATGTTGTACCCTCTGAAACAACATCACCTGTGCAGTCAGTCAGTCAGTCAGTCAGTCATAGAAAACACGGAAAGTTTGCTGGTTAAACTAAGTAGAATCTCATACGTTTACATTTTATCCAGCTGACTGTTGACAGCGTCGTCCTCTTCGTAGTCAGAGATTAGTTGAGACACCAAGGCGCCATAGGTCAGTGTGAACAGTTCTCCACTCTAAACTGTTCTCATTGCGAAAGCCTTATAAGAGCAGGCAATGGATGGATGTGGCGTACTATTTCCCATTTATTGATGTGTCTCTTTTATTGAGGAAGGTTAAACATACGGATCATGCGTAGCTGGGGGGAAATCAGGAACCGATGCCAAACATAAATTAAAGTTTTTTTAATTATGCAATTAATTAATTGAAAGTTATCCATTTCTGACCTTCCTGATTTCGCCCCCCCGCTACTAATAAACCCGAACAGACCATAGGAATTTTCTAGGAGCCCCAAAATCGTCCAATTATGAGGTTCTATTCTACTCTACCTGGCAAACATGCCAATATCCAATACCAAGAAAGAAGAAAGACAAGAGACAAGAAAGAAATCTCACCACTTTCTTTGGGTCAAGTCCGGAAGTCCTCCCTGCTTGCTTAGACATTGTTCCTGTCCCTTCCTTCCGGTTTAAAAACCATAAACGTCGCTTGCGCTAGCTCACCCCAACCAAAACACTTTTTAGCAGTCGCTCTTTTGTCTGTGGAATTGCGTTGTGTGTGATGTTGCGTTTTTTTGGTCGGTTCGGTGCCGTCTGCAAAAGCAAAACATGATTCAAGACGAACCAATCGACCTGCTTTACGCGCGAAATTTAAAACGTAGTTCGGCGACAATCTGTCAATAGAAACCTATACACACTGTAAATGTACGTACAAGTGCTACGTAACATTAGAGAACGATTCACTTGAAAGCTTAGAGACACACGTTCTTGCAGCATCCACAGGATAATAAACCGCAGAACCGTATTTAAAAGAAACTTGACAAGAAATATACAGTACAGTCTGGTGACCAGAACACCAACAGCTAAAAATTCAAGCCAACCAAGCAATACATTCGTGAGTGACAAATCTTCCATTTCGACTCTTTGCCAAAAAAGTCAGGCAGGCAGCGGCGGACAGCATCTTAATTAGATCAACTTATTTGTTTGTTTGTAAAAGTTTATTCCATGTAAGACATGAAACAGGACGGCAGTCGCTCGTAGGAGCCCTTCAATCTGCCAGCCCTTTACTTATGCTAAAAATATCAGCTCTAGAGCTGAATGCAATATGAGCACTTCTTTCAACGGAAGGATATGTCTATTTCGGGTCCCCGAACTTTAATAAATCCCTCCTGAATATGGCAGCTTTTACCGTATCCAGTTGTGCCGTATTGAGTTTGAAAGAGCGGGAAAATCTGCATAAGTCTGACCAATTTGAAGGTGATAAACTGAAAGCGTCAAATTTGACAGCAGTTGAAAAAGCGCGGAGAAGGCAAATCTGCAGAATCGGACGCAGAAACCTTCTTCAAACCATTACTCGGGTTTGGGAAGGCCTAGAGCGAAACCATTTCGGCAGTGGGAGTTTTATAATAAGGCAATTAAAATCAGACAATAAAAGTGGGGGGTAAAAAATTCCATCCGCCGCCCCCCTAAGGCAGCCTGCCTGACTTTCTTTGACAAGCACTCTTAAGCATCTAAGTTTATCCACATAGCACAGCACACAGTTTGAAGTTTTAAAATTCGCCAACTATGGCCTAGAAGATCGGTCGGAGAGGTTTTGAGATTAAGAGGGACATTGAAGAGGGGAAAGCTTTAAGCTCATGTCCTGTCTGTTGTTGACGATTAACTCGTCATTTTACTAATTTTATTTCCCAGTTATATACAATGTATACATGGGCCGGAAAAATCCGGAGGGATATGTGGTTTTTCGACGGGGGTTGGATGGATGGATGGACTGTCCGGGCGGGGCCATTGTAGCCCCATCACACACCCACACCCTGCCTTTCCTTTGCTGCCTTCGCTACTAGCCGGCACACATGCGCGGTGTCAGTCTGGGCAGGTCTCAGTGTTAGCTGTCCCTGTTCCCGTATGTCCCAACACGTGTGTGGTTGCTATCGTAGATTAGTGTGCTTAGGCAGCTCCAGTCGGTTCCCATATCTACTCGCTGTCACCAGCTTTCGGGGGCCTGGGTTGGGCTTTGTGCCGACGACCAACACTTTTCGGCAAGAAACTTGCCCCGCCGAGTGGATGAACGCACGACCACGCGCACAGTGGGTTTGTTGCCTAAACCACTACACCAACTGTGCTGGCCGGCGGGGGTTGGAGAGTATAAAATCACTTTCAAAAAAGGTCGCCAAAATTTTGGGGGTATGGGCGTCCAGGGGGGTTGACCGAAATTTGCTGTTTTTCCGAAAACAAGGTCGCCAAAATTTTCGAGGGGAGGTCGGTGGTAGCGCCTACCGGCTGGGGGGTATGGCGGACCGAGGGGGGTTTGGGCGGCGAGGAGCGGTAAAATCCCCTCACCCCGGCCCATGTATGCAATCGCAAAATAGATCGCGTATGGACGGAAAATCAAACGAAACCAGTGAATGTTTTAGGTTTCATTTTTCCGAGCGCTGTTACCAAAGCGCGAGACCCATTTTTTAGTTAAGTTCAGGTACAAGAAAGGTCCCAAGTCGCCGTAATTATCGTATTCATATCCTTGTATCTGTTTCGGAACGGCTGGCTCAATCTGCGTACCCTCGTGCCATTCGTTGAAGCTGGTAACAGACACAACTTTGGTCCCTGAGCTAATCGCAGCGGCGAAAGAACGTTCGTAGTAAGTGCCCGAATTCCTCAGTCTTGTGTTCTGTCCGTTCCACGGACGAACACGCGTGTCCACATAACCCGGGCCGACGGCGGGAATGAAAAGCAGACGGTTTTTTCGAGCGAACAATCTAATGTTCGGCCAGTTTTTCCATTTACTACCAAAGGTGAAGCCATCAATGGCAAAATAGGTGTAGACGCCGTCAAATCCGTTCCGTAGAAGGTTGGTTTTGTCGCTTTCTTTCACTAACAGACCAATAAAGAGCGCGTCCAGCTCCGTGCCACGCACCGACTGTCTCCCTGACGGTTTTAGGAGCGCCTGCCATTGCAAATTGGGGACCAGGTACGAATCGTAAATGTAGAACATGGCCATTGACCGACCAGACTTGGTTGGATGGCGGTAAAAAGCAGCATGACTAGCGTATCGCTCGAATATGTAGGCAATGTGAGAGCGCAGGTTGTTGATATCCCGATCCTTGTAAGGTTCGATGTGAAAGACTACCTAAAATCGACAACCACTAACAAACAGTTTTCTGACCATGAACAGGCAACATCATTATTTTTACGATTATTTTTCTACACAAAATAACGCCAAAAATTCTGGAGGGGCGAAGTGATCTCAGTTGGGCACTCTTACCTTCAATTTGTACTGATGGGCTGCGTCTAAAAGACTAGGCATGAAATCGTCCCAAGAGTAGCCATTACCGTCGGCCAAACCAGGCGGGTACCAGGACACAACTACCGTGCCGACACCACAAGTTCTTATCCACTGCATATGCCGTCTGAGTATTTTGGGGTCTCGGCTACTGTAGCAAGCCAATAAGGGATAGAAATTGGAGCCAATATCGTGAGGCGCTTTGTGCGAAGCTGAAAAATTCAAAATTTTTCAGCCGGTCAAAAAAAGATGTCCTGTCTGCTGCTAGAAGCGATACTATCTGCCCGACTAAACAAACCGGCATTCAATGTACAGTGCAATTCAAGCATGACTGGAGTGCGTTTCTTGCTCCTGCTCATTTCTCTACCACCCCTTTGGGCAATCGTCTGCGAGAACGCGCGCAACTGTACCAGCTCGTGCTACATTGGCAAAAAGCTGAGCGAAGACGGCTTGGAACAGGGCTGCGATAGCCAGTTCTGCTTCAACAAGACCGGCCCGAACAAATGTGCTAAACTGGAGCAAGAGAACAAGATCGTCTGTTGCTGCGAAGACGACAACTGCAATACGCTGGACTTTTATAAGTCGGCCGTGCCCTCTGTTTTCACGCTGTCCTGTCACCAGACCAACCCGGATCAAGTTTACCTACTGGACCAATGCGACACTTGTGTTGTGTTCAGAGTGGACGGGCGTCTGACTCAGCAGTGCGACCAGCAACTGTGCCAGATGCTGCAGCTGGAGAACGGAGGCTGCGACCACGGCTTTGCCTGCTGTTGCAAGAGTGACTACTGTAATACGCCCGAGTTACTCGACGGTACTACTGTAGCTACCGTACCCAATATCGTCACCACCAGCCAATTGGAGAAAAGCAGCACACAGCAACCTGCTCCTAAGTTCGAGAAAGTCGTTGCTAAATCCCTGCGAACAAGTCAGGCTGGGTGCATTGAACTTTCTGCCGGACTTTTGATAATTGTATTCAGTTTTCTTTGGAGCCATCTCAGTGCTTAAGCAGCTCTGTGCAGTAGCATACCCAGGGGTGTAGGGTAGGCGCACTCCCCTTTTGTGGTGGAAGTTTGAGGGAAAAATTAGGCAGAAATGTGAGAAATTAATAAATTATGACCTACGCCTGTCTATTCTACTAAAACTGTTAACTCGTTGCCCATTTTACGCTCCGAAAACATTTCAAGCGTGTTTTTGAGGAATAATTTTGGCAAAATTTTCTTGCCCTAGTTGGGCAGCGGCCGAACCTAACCAGGCAACTTCAAAACTTTACACCCCTTTGTAAAATCCTGGGTACGCCACTGGCTTTGTGAAGCAGTATGCAGCTAAGTTGGTTAGGCTTGTTAGCTAAAAGACAGGCATTTATGCAAACTATGGTAATGGTATGGCGCCGGTACTTTGGGAAGTGTCTAGTTGTGATGGTGCACGTACCTGGAGCTATCGGTGCCGGTACCAAATAAAATATGCGTTAAGCGGCAGACAGTAATAGGACATACTTGTAGACCACTTCTGTGCTTGTCGTTTGTCCCAATGGGGCAGTCGTTCGTGCGACCAGTGATAGTAGCTACCGTCGAACTGTGGATTACCGTACCACGGGTAGTAGAATATGTGCACATTATAGTTTGGTTCTGGCCAATCAGAATCCAACTCCATCTGACTAGAATTCACAGTTGGCAGGTCGCTCTTCCTGTATCTCTTCGTCACTTTGTTCACTGCTCGCAATCGTGAGTCGGGCAATACGTCATCTTCCAAATCTGGTCCGCTATTCGTATCCTGAAGAGCTCCAAGTTTTGCGCGGTAACACTGCGTTTACTACTGGTACGTACCGCTACCACGCACTAGAATCAACAACAGCAAGAAAATCGACCCAATAAAGTACAAAAAATTTGTGGTCACACTTCTTTAACTGCCATCAAACACAACAAAAAGTCGGGATTTAGAATGTTGCATTTACGCAGATTTCCTTCGACCGCAAGTATCATCAATGAAAATGAGTGACCAACGTACCTCACTAATTTGAATATAAAATCCAGTAGCAAAGAGCGAACAAATAATCGCAGCCAACAGACAAAGCAATCGTCTTTTTCTCACGATCATAATAACTCATTCTCATTCGCAATCTATAAATAGACTCGAAACACCGTCACAAAACCGCAGAACAGTATGCAACAGATGACTTCACATAAGAGTTAATCAGACATCTCTTAAAAGGACATTAGATTTACTGAGCAGTACAAAATAATAAGCACACACTTATTACAGTAATACAATCACCTTGCACCGTAGGTCAGAATCCGTATTTGGATCTGGCCTGTTTGCGACTGTTGCGGTTGAGAGCCCACTGGTCCTTGAGAGCGTCCTCTCTTTCTTTAGCCTGAAGCAGCAGATCAAATCAAGGTGGCGGCAGACGGACGACTACTCTAACAGAAAAGTTGGAGACGCTCTAGCAGCCAGTAGGAATCGATCCGGTCGAGCCGTAATTAGGAACGGCTCCAAACGCCACCTTGGGAAATTTAAGGCCACCCGCCACACCAGCTAATCTACTTTTCGAATACTAAGGTGACCATAAAACCCATCCCTCTTCAGTTGCGACACCTCCGAGTGACATTACCAACTTCGGCAGCAATCAAATCATGAACAAAGAGGCAGAAACTGGCATAAACCGAAAGTTTAGAATGAAAATCAATAGATATTCAGATAATCATTTTTAGACCAGCTACAAGCATACATGTAACAGGGGTCTGCCCCCACCCGACTTAGACCAGACACCCCCCGGATGGGGACCCCGTCCCCCAAGACGATTTTTCCGACCCCACCCCTCCGATTTTCTGGTAAGTAATTTTTGAGCAAATTCTTGCAATTTTTTAGAATTTCAGACACAAAAATTGCCAAAAACGCCTGTAATACAGCACTTTTAACTGTATCTGAGGCCAAATTGCAATTTTTAACCAATCTTAGAAGAAAAAATTAAGATTTTTGAGCGTTTTTAGTAGGGTTCCGACGATATATCGATATCGATATCGAAAAGTCGATATATCGACCCTTTTTCCAATATCGATATCGATATCGATATCGCGATATTTTGCATCGATATTTTCGATATTTTTTGGGCAGAAAAAGTAGGAAAAAACAAAACTGACACCAAATTTATTTCTCTGGAACAGTAAAAAAACAATTTTTCCTGGATAACTCAGAAATCGATGGTATAGTCAAAACCTAACAGTGGTATGATAGCTCTCAGAAACATCAATTTCTCGGCACTTTCAGGCAGCACGCGTATATTCTAAAATGTGTGCAGAAAGACTGAAGAGCAGCTCACTCTGCACACTTGAAGCAGGATGGCAGAAGCAGACATGGCTAGCTTTTCGGCTGAGGGGCGGTAAATTTTCAAATCCTGAGGGGTTGCTGCCGGCTGATGGGTTGAAAGGATGGTGAGCAAAAATTCCGATTTTTTACTAAAGTCAAGGTTTTTGGCATATTTGTCATTAACCCAAGTTAAAATACGCTATTCTGTCTGAGCTCATTTATGCCTAATGAGGGTGGGGCATCGGCCTGAGGGTTCAACCTTTTCATTGAAGGCTTTCAGAAGACCTCTACCTTTTCTGTGATTCTCTACTTATTGATATCCGAACGCTGATTGCATCAGTGCTGGACTAATAAGCAGCGACAGAAGTTTGCTCTTTAAAAATTTTCAGATTTTCTTGCATAACTATAAATATCGATATCGATATCGATCGATATTGAGCTGAAAATATCGATATCGAATATCGACGAATTCTGATATCGTCGGAACACTAAAGTCTGTTCAAAAATCTTTGGCGCTGGGTACATCCGGCAGTGTCCCGAATTTATACGTCATGTGTTCCCCATACATGTATATATGGATCTGTTCCTCTCATCAACGAGATTACTATACTGTTCTCGAAATTTGCATATTATACTTTAGTTAGAAGAAAGAGGCCTGACAAAAAAATCGACTTTTTTGGCAAAGCGCCAATTTTTCTGCCGATACTAGATTCGGATTCCCCAACCTTCACGCATCTAAAAAATACTACCATATATAGGTCTACGATCAACCTAACCAAAGTTACACTCGATTTTCTAACGCCGACAAGTGGTGAAAATTTTGCTCTCCCATAGTTAAGCACAAAAATTCATTCAAGATCGAACACATGGGGGTTTTTTTCTTCCAACCAATTTCAGCTTCACGGTTCTATATTATTTCGGACATGGTGAATCCAGCGGTCACATTGGTTTTGCTCTACCGCTTTGATTTCTGTTAGAAATTTGACCTCGAAGTTAGGGTGTCCACCTGAATTTCAGAAAGGCATAACCCAACGTATCTTGTGTGGCCCTGGTCAAAACCGCATACATGTATATATGGATCTGTTCCTCTCATCAACTAGATTACTATACTGTTCTCGAAATTTGCATATTTTCCTTTGCTTAATAGAAATAGGCCTGACAAAAAAATCGACATTTTTGGCAAAGCACCAATTTTTGTGCCGATACCAGATTCGTATTCCCCAACCTTCGGGCATCTCAAAAATACTACGATGTATGGGTCTACGATCAACCCTACAAAAGTTACATTCGATTTTCTAACGCCTACAAGGGGTCAAAATTTTGCTCTCCCATAGTTAAGCACAAAAATTCATTCAAGATCGAACATATGGGGTTTTTTCCTCCAACCAATTTCAGCTTCACGGTTCTATATTATTTCGGACATGCTAAATCCAGCAGTCACACTGGTTTTGCTCTACGACTTTGATTCTTGCTAGAAATTTGACCTCGAAGTTAGGGTGTCTACCTGAATTTCAGAAAGTGTTGTTGTCTCGTCGGCATTAGAAAATCGACTGTAACTCTGGTAAAGTTGATCGTAGACCCATATATGGTAGTATTTTCGAGATGCCTGAAGGTTGAGGAATTCGAATCTGGTATCGGCACAAAAATTGGCGCTTTGCCAAAAAAGTCGATTTTTTTGTCAGGCCCCTTCCTTCTAACTAAAGTACAATATGCAAATTTCGAGAACAGTATAGTAATCTCGTTGATGAGAGGAACAGATGCATATCTACATGTATGGGGTTTTGACCAGGGCCACACAAGATACATTGGGCTATGCCTTTCTGAAATTCAGGTGGACACCCTAACTTCGAGGTCAAATTTCTAGCAAAAATCAAAGTCGTAGAGCAAAACCAATGTGACCGCTGGATTCAGCATGTCCGAAATAATATAGAACCTTGAAGCTGAAATTGGTTGGAGGAAAAAAACCCCCATGTGTTCGATCTTGAATGAATTTTTGTGCTTAACTATGGGAGAGCAAAATTTTGACCGCTTGTCGGCGTTAGAAAATCGAGTGTAACTTTGGTAGGGTTGATCGTAGACCCATATATGGTAGTATTTTTGAGATGCCTGAAGGTTGGGGAATCCGAATCTGGTATCGGCACAAAAATTGGCGCTTTGCCAAAAAAGTCGATTTTTTTGTCAGGCCTCTTTCTTCTAACTAAAGTATAATATGCAAATTTCGAGAACAGAATAGTAATGTCGTTGATGAGAGGAACAGATCCATATATACATGTATGGGGTTCCCACCACGCATAAATTCGGGACACTGCCAGATGTACCCAGCGCCAAAGATTTTTGAACAGACTTTAGTTTTTAGTGCCAAAATCCATCCCTAGAATTTGGGCTCAGACCCCCCGGCCGGCGCAGAACCCCAACCCCCTTCGGCGGATGACCTGTTATATGAATGGCTATAAGTTACAAAATCGCCAGTATGAGTGTGATAGAAACAGAAAGGATCTTACCAAAGTGGCCAAGTAGGTAATCTGGTGTTTGCGTTTGGCCAGAGGATCAACTTTTCCTTTGTCATTGCTCTGTTCAGGAGTAGCTTTAGAAGCTGTGGTTATGTTCTTGAGCAGAGTCTCGCGCACACTCGGTCCCAGCTGGGTGTCCACCGACACGTCGACAATCTCCGGCATGTCCACTTCTGCAGGACGCTCGAAGCCCCATTTCTTCATATCGTGCTTGTAGATCAAATCGTGAGCCCGTCGATCCTTTACAGAGACACCAGAGGGCTGGGCTTCGTCTCCAGCAACAGCAGCGTAGTTGTAGAGCTGAGACGGGTGAACGTCGGCAGACGCCTACAAACGTCAGAATTCGGTGAAAAGCTAGATTTGTGTATCTTTCCTGCAGAAAATCTCTTAAATCATTAAGAGCCGTTTTATATAAAACCGGTACGATGGGCGGCACATGGCCAAAGCCAACCCACACTTTTTATTGGCTCATTTGAAAAGTTCTGTGCAAGGAATGTTCAAAACCCAAGTAATTCAGGGATTCATTCACTACAGTGCTAGAAAAGTGGGAAAACGCCGTGAGCCCAATTTTCGGGCGTTTATGGAAATCGTTATTTCTCATTCCGCATGCCAAAATGAAGTCTAGACAATGTTATGCTTGTAATTAAAAAATCATTTGTTTGGTTTTTCAGGGTTCGTGCGGATTTCGCATAGCAAAATTCCCTGACCTTTCCCAGACTTTGCTATGACTCCCTGACTTTCCAGGTCCCGCGCAAACCCTGTCAGGGTTCGTGCGGCTTTTGGATAGCAAAATTCCCTGACCAACCAGGGTGAGAAAACTGCAACCAAAGTGAAACATTTTTGAAAAATTGACTTTTTAAAACGCATTTAAAAGGTATTCAGAGGGTAAATTTCCGGTTTAAGCAGTAGCGTAGTACGGATATAAAATCAGAAGTCCGATTTTCAAAGGGTGTTGTGTAAAGTTCTGACATTTTGTCGGTGCGATGTTTCTGCTGCTATCAAATTTTCCCTGACCAGACACCAAATTCCCTGACTTCTCCCTGATTCCCTGACTTTTATAAATTACCTGACTTTCCAGGTCCCGCACGAACCCTGCCTGTTCTTACTACAAAATGTGATACTATCGATTTTCTGCCTAATATAGTTGTTCTAAACTATGTTTAGTGCAAAACTCGAAATAGAAAAAATCACAATACAGGAGAATCGGTCTTAATGCATGAAGTTTTGACACAAATTATCCAGCGTTTTAGTAGACATTCTCCAAAAACTCAGATCAACTTGAGAACATTGCCAAAATAACACCAGAAACGAAACCTTGTATTTTTCAGGCTCGGTCTATGGTTTTTAAAATTACGGAATTTCTCGTTCTTCTTCTTATTTTAAAATTACGTAATTTCTTATTCTCTCATATTCTGCGTTTTTTCAAGAATATGTGAAGCCTGATGCACCATACGTAAAGTAGCCCGGATTTAGACGAATAGGTACGGATGAAAATTTCAGCCCATTTAGCCAATGTACAAGGAAAGATGTGTTGTCACACTGTGTGCGTACCTCAGCAGCGGGCGGTCGACTGGGTCCCAAAACAGGGCCAGGGTCTTCCTCAGGCAACACATCGGTTGGCGGCAAATCGTCAACTTTTTCTTTCCGGTCCAAACTGAAGAAATCAGTTGAAGTGGCAGCGTCGTCGTCGTCACTGTCTTCGTCGGCTTCGTACGGAGTCAGACTCTTAGCAGCAGTATCAGCTTGCGCAACCGAGCCAGTGTCTCTAACCGGTTCGGTAGCTTTTGCTTTTGTGTGAGCCGGTTTTGCAGAGACTGAGAGAACTTGAGGCAGTAGCATTCTTTGCTGCGTTCTAGACTTTTGGGGCTTGGGAAGCAACGATAGCAGCTTAACAGAAGATTTGAATGCAGGTGCATCTGGGTCAGTTGCTGAGGGAGTTTGTTCTTCGTCGCTGTCAGACTCGTCGGCACCCGGCAACTCCGGAATTTCAATGCGAGTCCTGGCTTTCTTGGCAGGCGGTTGAGGTGCTTCGCTCAGTTCCCAGTCGTGCCGCGACACCGAACTGTCCACCGATGACTCTGCCAGTGTCTCCGACGATCTCCGTCTCATTACCGGCAGGTTGAGCACTGCCGAACCTGCAGCAGCAGATTTATATTTAGCTCTTCAGCCATCGTTTCCATTATTCGAGACAGTTCGCACTCTATCTTTCACTACATAGAACTGCGCAAGGCTGTTAGAGAACATAAAGTCTGACCTGTGCTCAAAAAATTTTCGCTTGCGTTCGTTTGATCGATCGCGCTCTGTTCATCTTCTTCTTCATCGCTGATTTCTCCGTATCCAACCAAACTGTCCATAGCTTCACGGCTACTTTAAATCAAATCAGCTTCTTTCTTGCACGGCAATTACTTCCAGAAAAAATAGGCTACTACTATGAAATGATGTCGAAAACAAATAAAAAACACGATTCGATCAAGCTTCTAGGACCACCAAAATGCAAATCTTTACCAAAAACGACCGAACATGGTATGAAATCAGTGCTGCCGACCTGCAGATTATTATTCTACGCACCAACGGCTAATTACTGCATGATACATACAGTTTTACCTCAAATTACGCGAGTTCGGTCTGAGGTCCATGATGCCTTATAATATCGATTAGCAGCCCATTACCCCCCGGAAGTTGCGTTAATAAAATTTGTTTTCCTAGACTTAAACATAAAAGCTTGAACCTTAACCTAGCCCTAAGTCTCAACCTAGCCCCAAAAGCCCAACTCTGAACATAAGCAAAAATTTAAGCTGTCGCTCGTTTTGACCTATACGGATGACATTCAGACCTCCTTGTGAATACTTAGTATAATATTGCTGCACACAGATGCAAATTCGGATCAAATGTTGATTGATTGATTGACAATTACCCTAGCAACAGAATAGCACACAAAGATTTCGGTCCAAACCCCAAGACTGTGGCCCACTTCAACGACGTTCATCAATATAACTAATCGTAAAAAAACGGATGTTTTGTTTTTGAGACATACAATAGTTATCAATGTGTCAGTGCCTATATTAGAGCCTTAAAATTGGCAAAAATTAAAAAATGCGCTGATGGACAACTTCTAAGTCAATTATTGTAGCAGTCCCCTCCCACGAGTCGGGACTTCCCCGTAGTGGAGGGGGGAGTAAGGCAGGCTTGGTTTGCCTTGCAAGTCAAAGCTGCTTTACTGCTAACGCCGACTCCTCTTTCGGCCAATCACTTCTTCCAACCTCTTTCTGCCAAATTCTTATATATCCCTATACATATTCATATTTCCACCTCAGGATTAGATCAAATCCAATTCGGGACGTGCCTCTTTGAGGTAGTTGGTGTGCAGTTCCCATCTGCATTAACGTCCCAGAATCCTCGCAAGGGTCGCAAGACTCTTTCAACATTCGCATCATTGATGTATGGTATAGAGTGCTGAAGATCTGGTGGCCACACTTGACTTACCTTATCTCACCTCCTGAATATGTGTGCACTTTTGCACCCAGCTCATTTTCTCTTATACTGATGCATTTCTTTCTGCATCTTCTCATCTATAATTCCCGAGTCTCTGTCACCGAAAGGTTGAGCTGCTTTCTTGACTCAACGAATGGTTCACTGATGTGGCTTTTCTCCCACCCGTTCACCTGCCTGATCAGCACCTTCCCAACTTATTGGCTCTAACGCTTTTCAGCCCCTCGCGTCTCCCTATTGCTGATGGTCTGGTTCCATTCATCAACCTGGACTACCACTCTGCGTCCTCTTACTGCCGTCGAACTTAGGTTCAGGCTTATGGTTAGGCTACGACTTAGGCTTTCGAAAACAAGTTTAAAGAAGACAGTTTACTGAGTGAGTGGGAATGGGTCGGGTTTTACTTCTATAATTATACTATACTTATAAAGTAGGTCTCATCCCCCAGTGGGGGAAGACCTGCCTGTATGACCTAAGCTGAACCTAATAATTACCCTAAGCTTTTCAAAATTTTCTCACCATGGCCCAACCAGGCCTCATAGGCTTCCTTTGCAAAACCTAGAGGTAGGCCTATGCCAGTGAGACGACTGAAGTAATGCTGTACAAAATGTTCGGCGAACTTGCTCCAAGAACTAACTTCACAATTGACCTCCGTTAGCGCGGAAGCTCATACGAATAAGAACGAGATGGGCTGTGCTGTTGTGGCCAAACCAGGTTGAACTTGCCTTTATGCCGCCTTTGAAGAACGTACTGTAGCTCTTTCGAAGTTTCTTTCTATTACGTGCGTGAAGAGTGGGAATGACTAACAACTGGCATAGTCTTGTTTAAACATTTGATCAGCTGCCCGTAGGCTGATGATAACCAGGCTTGTTCCTGTTATATATATGTGATCTTAAAATCCGGCTTCTCCAGCAGTAAAGCTCTAAGTGACGCCAAGTACTGACTTCTCTCACTGCAGAAATGAAGATCTGGCTCGGTCTCAGTTTGTTGATCGGTTTGGTGCTGGCAGATCCATATGAAAATTTGCACACAAAGCACGAAACCATAGTGCAGTTATTCGAATGGCGCTGGACAGACATCGCCATGGAATGCGAAAACTTCCTACAGTATTACGGATACGGTGCTGTTCAGGTAACTGTCATTCTGACTTGAAACCTAGCATGATTTTATGGCCCAAATTCAGGTTTAGGTTCAGGCTGTTGTAAAGACATTTTCCCGACGGAGTTTCCTACACTTTTCAATAAGAATAGCGCAGTTTTGGTAATAGCATTAGGGTTTTCTGTTGATTCAGACGTCACCCCCAGAGGAGCACATAGTCCTTGAGCAGAATGGAGATCGACCCTGGTGGATTCGATACCAGCCGGTCAGCTACAAACTAAACAGTCGCAGTGGAACTGAGCAGGAGTTCGCTGACATGGTCAAGCGGTGCAATGCCGTTGGAGTCAGGTGCTCTTGGATAGCACGTTCTGATTTCCATCCGGTCTTTTAGAATCATTGCCGATACCGTTCTCAACCATATGGTTGGTGTTGGTCAGAAATACGGTTCTGGAGGTAGAGGGAGTACTGCCGGCACCACCTACGACGGAACCGACGGTGTGGAAACATTCCCAGGGGTGCCGTTCGGGCCTCTGGATTTCAATGACAAATACTGTCACCATGACATTTCGTCTTCTGACTACAACAATAATGCTTACAATGTACGGCTTATACCTACTGTATGCATGCAAGCTCCTACCAATTTAATCAAAACACTCAGGTTTATGCGTACAGTACGTACTTAGAAGCCCAACATTCTTGGGGCAGAGCACCCTAAGACGCCCGTAAGAAGTCGGCATTTTCGGTTTTCTAGGTTCGAATGTGTCGTTTGGTGGGTTTGCTAGATTTGCACCAGGGCAGCGACTGGGTTCGCAAGCAGATGAATGGTTACATGAACAAGATGATCAATTACGGCATAGCAGGGTTTCGATTGGACGGGTCGAAACACATGTGGCCTGGAGACATCAAAGCACTTCTCGACGGAGCATCCAACCTCAACAGTCAGGTATAACACATACTCTTAGCATAGCTGCTGTAAATCAGAGATTAGTGCAGGTGTTTGGCAGCGGCCAACGGTCGTTTTCGGTGCAAGAAGTGATAGACCACGGAGGCGAGGCAGTCAAAGGGGACGAGTACGTCAACAACGGTCGTATCACCAATTTCCGCTACGGTCAGGACTTGTCAGCCGCAGCCAAGCGCCAGAAAGACTTCCAGTACCTGAAGAACTTTGGAGAGGGCTGGGGTTACTGGGCTGGTCATGATGTGGTTGTGTTTGTGGAGGACCACGACAATCAGAGAGACGGCTCAGTCCTCACCTACAAGAACGGCGACCCATACATTCTGGCCGTAGGCTACATGCTTGCTTGGGACTACGGTATACCCAGAGTGTTCAGTGGCTACGAGTTCAACGCGCACGATCAGGGACCGCCTAGTACTGGTTCACCCAACTATTACGTGAGTGCCTTTTGATGAACAAACAGCCGCTCAATCTATGAATTGCAGACAAAAGGGCCCTACTTCAATCCAGACCAGACCTGCGATACAAAAAGCGGTTGGGTGTGCGAGCACCGATGGCCGGCAATTCGCAATATGGCTTACTTCAGATCAGTGTGTCAGGGCGCTTCTGTAGGCAACATCGTCACCGACTCCAACCGACTTGCCTTCACTCGTCAAGGCAAGGGTTTCTGCGCAGTCAATAACGGATACAACACGTGGTCACTCAATGTCCAAACTACACTGCCCAGTGGCAGCTACTGCGATGTGTTTGGAGGAAAGCTGAGCAGCGGTCACTGCACAGGAGCTACTATTCAAGTGGACGGCTCAGGAAAAGCCAATATAAACGTGCCCGCCGGAAAGTTATTGGCCTTCCATCTCGAGTCGAAAATAGGCGGTGGAGGAGGCCACACTCAGACTCCTAAACCCACCCTTCCTCCACCCACTGGCATGACAAAAACGGCTCTATTCTTCCACAAGAAAACAGAACCAGGCCAGGAGGTGTTTATTCGCGGCGGAATCGGTTACAGTCACAGGGCAAGTAAGGCGCGCTAAACTACTGTAGCTAGGTATATGTTCGTGTTGTGTAAACAGATTGCGTGGCCGATGCAGACCGCGACCCATGCGCCATTTCGATAGCACACACGACGCAAGTGCCAAGCAGTTATCAGACGTACATGGACTGGAGCAAGGGAGACAGACACCTGGATTGGTATGGCGCTGAGGCAGGCCAAGGTCAGTCAGGCTCAGCATGATATGACGAGAAAGAAACGTCTACTTTACTTGCAGGCACATATCAAGGTACACCGGCTCAAGGAACTCCGCTAGCGTGGTCAACCAATGACCAGAGCAATGTGGGCTATCAACCGCTCAACAAATACGGACCAGACTATTGGTTAGTTCTGATGGATATGGACTGCAGTGCCACAGTAAATGGATGGTTTGAATTCAAGGTATCTTCTAGCACTGAAAGAAACAACTAAACTGACCTTGTCAAAGGAGATAATCTCCGAAACAAAAAGTCGAAAATTAGTTTCGTTCCTAATTTTGAACAATTTTTGTGTCAGAATTTCAAAAGTGATTTTTTGTGCAGTTTTTGTGTTATTTCGCAGCGCGATGAGCGCTCTGGTTCAGAAGTATAGGCCAAGCAAAAGTCGAGTTGACAAAATACCGATTTTATACAACCAGTGGCGTATCCAGGATTTCGGAAAGGGGGGTGCAAAATTTTGAAAGTGCCTGGTTGGGCCGCTGCCCAACCAGGGTAAGAAAATTTAGCAAAATTAGCCTTCAAAAACGCGTTTAAAACGCATTCCGAGCTTAAAATTAACAGAAATTACAAGTTTTAGTAGTTTATAATGGCCTGGTTGGGCTTCTGCCCGACCAAGGCGAGAAAATTTTGAAAATTTAGCCTTCAAAAACGCATTTAGAAGGCATTCTGAGCACAAAATACACAGTTTTAGTACATATTTCATTAGTTTCTTATATTTTTGACAGAGTTTTTCTTCCTACCTCCACCGCAAAGGGGGGTGTACACACCCTACACCCCCCTGGATACGCCACTGTATACAACTGTCTCGAGCCCCAAGCATTAGCACCACATTTTTTGAGTGCATGCATGAATGGAGCACTTGTCAGGGTATTATCAAAGCTGCTTACCGCCCGTTGCAGGGATTCGAGATGAATGGCGATGGTTGGGAGCCAGACGTCGATCAAGGTGCGTGTCAAGGTTCCATAGGCGGTTCAGCTCCATACGCCTCTAAAAATCATCTCGCTCGCTGCGGATACGTCAATGTGTTTGAGTACGGCAGCAGCACATGCACCATAGCTGGATTTTGAAGGTCTTAGGGACACAGAGTATAATTATTATCACGTACGTGAGTGAAGTGATCAGATTAACGCAACAAACGTAGTCTGTTAATTCAACACAGTCATGTTTGTCAATCTGAAATGAAAAGTCCCGAAGTTGAAGTTGTAAAAAAATATCTCAAGAACCCTTCAGCCACTCCTCGAAGCTTTTGCAACCAATTTATTCCTTGAAATTACAGTCTTTTTCTGGTTCCAAATTGGCGGAATTTTACTTTCTTCGAACTAGTTAGAAAGTGGCTTATTTCAGCATAAACAATCAGGCACTCAACGCCGTTTATGGTGCCGACATCATACAGTATATGGTGCCGGTACCATAAACGGCGTTAAGTGCCTGACTGATTAAGGTTCTGTTTAGTGCACTAGAAATTAAAGTGGATGTTTAGTGTATTCCAGAAAACATCTGCAAATTGACTACCCTATTTGTCTAGAGGTTTTGATGATATTGACACTATGCTTTTGATGTGCAGGACAAACGCCGCTACCCCAGGCCTAGAAGGTCGCACTCTTCAGGGATTAAAGTCCGTATAAAGACCAATGTGCGTTTTACAAAGAGTGAAAATGATCCGTTGCAGGGATCTTGAGATAATTCTGATTGTATGCCCTTCTTCCAATTCCGGTTTCTTTCGCGTCAGCTGAAAAACTCAGCTCACTCAGCACTACGTACGTATGTAGGGCTTATGCTGTAGTTGGGTCTGAATGAACTAGAAGAAAATATATCCGGTCTAAACTGTACAAAAAGACGTGTCGCCAAAATCTAATTTGATGCAAAATGGCAGAATTGGAAACTTTGAAGCGTTGAAGAATTATTTTTTCGATAATTTGAGCAGTTTTTCTTCTGCAAACATAGTTGGTAAAATAATAATTGAATAACATTTGAAGCGTTCAACATTATATGTACAATATATACTTGAGTAGCGTAAACGACATATTGTACTGTATCGTGTACGTTGCGTTCCAGGTTTGGGTGCAGTACCTAGCAATTTCTATGCCGTAGAAGTTCATGGCTTTCTTATTTCGCCAAAGCATGCTTTAGTCGCTGCAAACGAACAACCAATATTTTACCCAAATCAGCCCTATAAAGGTAGGATTAACCTCTGGTTCTGCGCTCAATACTATCTATCAAAAAGCTGTACACACAAAGAAACGCTTTTTCGAGCAATATAAACTCTCATTACGTACAAGCAAGCAGCAGACAGAGAGATAAATGTACCTTTGGCAGGCAACTGAACCACCAGATTTTTACCAGACTAAAGAAACCCCTAAACAAACTAGACAGACCACCAAACTAAAAGTTGTGTCAACGGCTAGAGAACGCGGTGGTGTTGATTTGTTATTGCGGACTCTAACAGGTGTCGGTTTTGACTTTACAGTAGACGGACTAGTCTTGACAGGCGGCGCCGGTTTAATGGCTTTCGTTTTCTTCAAGTAGTCAGCTTGTTGCTTTTCCAGTGAGTCTTCATTGCACCGGTCCTTGTCACAGACGCAGTACTCGTAGCGGACTCCTTGCACAACGGTCGATGCACAGCCTTGCTGCATTAAGAAACCATAGGTGGTAAAGAACGAGTCGCCTGTCACACAGCTTTTGTGCACCTCAGCTTTGGCTAAAACCGATCACACTGGGCATCAAAAATAAGCGCAGGTGGGTAGGGTGTTGAAATCTTTCTCAGTTGAGTAAATTTTGGAAACACTCTCAACAATACAAAGCCGAATTGAAAAGTTTCACTTACAGCCAGTGCCTTGCGGAAGTCTCATAGTAAGGCAGGAGACATCGTCCTCAGGAAATACTTCCTTGCAATCCTTGATAGGATGTTTGCAGTCTTGATCTTCCTGTGAATCGCACAAGTAGCAGTGTCGGCCGGCTCTTGCACCGGCAACCAAAGCGACGAGGCACAAAAGGACCGTAAGGACGGACATGTTTTTTTCTCAGATCTACCGATCGCCGGCGTCCAAACGGAAATGACAGTGAGAAAGTGCGAGTGCAGACGGGCAGATAGTATCGTAGATCTAATCTATCCTTTGTTCCTGGAAACCGACTCACAACAACATGCAAATTGATGGTCAGAAGATGAAGCGTAACAATGAATCGAACAACCAAATTGCTCTATGAACCGGGTCGATAACCCATTTCAGAGTGCGAGCAAGCGAGAGCGCATCGCCGACTGGTGACTGTGTAAAATGGACTCGCGCAAACCGATTACAGTTCGATTCGGTAGTGAGTTCCGTTTAATTAACAGCGGGTCGTCCCGTGTCCGAGTTTTCCGAGAATTCGGCCTTTTTGTCAGAGCCGTCGGCAGGCCGCACTACTCAAGCGATCACTCCAATTTGCAGTAATTTATCCTTTCGCAACGATACGGCATGATCACCGAATTACGACACTTGCCAAACAACTTTCACCCACTTTCACTTTGATGTTACTTTTAATGATTTCACGAAACGAGTCCACGTTATTCCGTAAACGTTGAGGGTCTCAGATGTTTTTAGATCATACACACTACTGTAAAGCTATACCTGTTCCAGTAAATACAGAAAACTGCTATAGAAAGAAGCTTTTGGTCTTCGCTTTTTCCGTTTACCGTTTTTTGATTCACTAAGTTGTTGTAAAGTTGTTTTTTGAAGACCGAATATTCAGGTACAAAAAATACCCACTGCAAATTTGAGTTTTCGATTCGCACGAAACATCTAAAAGGCATGTCATGCATGCTGTAGAAGGCTTTTTTGCATATTCACCAATTACCTACACAATGTATTAACAACAACTGTATTTCTATTTGCAAAAACCTTTGGTCACTGCTAAGACTTTGAATGAACATGAGAATTTGAGTTGAGTGAGCTACAATTTCAAAACAACGTAGTATCGGTTTCCGTGGGTTTGAAACGGGCTACTTTATGTACGTACAGTACATATTACATAGATACTGCAGGTGAAACACAAAGTAAATAAATTATTGGCTTAGGTGCTTCACAAGAAGTTCAGAAAGAAAATTGTAAATACTATCACAAACTCGACACACTGGATAACCAAACAAGAAGATAAATACGTGCACAAGAAAGAAGAAAACGTTTCAGTAAGACCACTCAAACTGCAGTAAATAGCGCATTCTGACAAGGCTCTCGTCATACACCAAATATTCGCTCTGCGAGAAATAACTCCCTTTGTAGGTGCTGTTTTTCGGCGCTCCCTGCGGCACCGCCACCTTCTTGCCATCCAGAGTGAGTGTGGTGTCCAGTGCCGGATCTTCAATCAAACGGAACTTGATTAACTTTTCTCGTTTACCTTTGCTTTCTCACCTGGTTCAGTGACACCCCTGGCCACTACCGAATCGAAACCGGACGGTGGTTGGGTGAGGGTGTGGTCGTCCTTTGTGATTGAGTGCTCTTTGCCCAGCACGACCTCGTTCAAGAACATCACTCCTGTCTTATCAACAGTGCCAACTGAAATACTCATCTACCTAGTTCCCACACAGATGGCTTAAAGAACGCACCGTAACCGGCAGATTTGGAATTTTCGCTGGCAAAATACAGTCCTCTGCCCACTCGACCACCGGAATGCGGCATGATTCTGAGTCCTTCTTTCAGAATTGCAGCGCAAACAGCCACGTTCGTGCCATGCCACAGCAGACGACGGTTGGGCTTGGAACTGTGCTTGCCAAACCGTCCGGCCTACAGTAAACTACAGTTTCCAAACCGCCCCCGCTTTGAAATCGATTGCACCTCTGGCTTTCGGTCCATCTTCCAAACATTCTTCAGTCGCTTTATAGCATGGCCCTTGGTCGATTCGAGATACTTCTTGATGATCTAAAACAAATTATCGCCAGATAATGCAAGCGGTTCAATAGAAAATTACTTTAAATTCACTGGAGCTCTCGTTTACCAATTCCAGATCGCAATTTAGCATGTCGTACGTGGCATCGAGGGGATGAGGTGGCAGATTTCCCTTAAACGCGGTAAAAATCAATTTACAATGTTCATTTCATACGTCGTATCATACAGTACCTGTTTCGGCTTTGCAGCTTTGATTCCACGTTGCATAGCTTGTGCTAATTCAATATCACCCAAAACCAACAAATTGTCCATTTTTTCACGAACTTCATCACGGCTGTTAATGATTGGCGGCCGTTTCCATCCAAAATCATGGGGGACGACGGTGAAGAATTGACTACTCAACTCGTTCAGCTTTGACGTTTGCTTTTTGTCGACGGCGTCACGAATTGCCTGCAGCACTTGAAATCCCTTGGCAATTTGTATCTTGCTCAGCTTGCCTAGAGGCATTTTTCGAACATCTGCAAAAGTAGTTTTGCGTAGTCATAAGCGGAAATATTTTCTCGCAACAACGTACCGAATGACAACTTTATCATTGCCTTATTGAACATATCAGTAGCGAATACGAACTGCACTAACATTTGCGTTTGCTTGTCCAAGGTGCAGGCCGCCGTCACCTCAAGTCTGTTGTCGCCAATTTCCACCTAAATAACACATACAGTATGTAGTAAATTCTACTAACTGCCGCAACTGGTACGTACAGTATCCTCTATCCATCACAGTAATGTTCCATGCATTTGAAATCTGATCTCATTCACGGGGTCAGTAAAATCATATTCGACCAACGAGAAAATTTTGAAAATTTGGTAAAAAATCCCAAACTATTTCTGAGTGACGGCAGTAACTCGTTTTTTTGCGTAGGGGGCCGTCTATAAACGACATCGTCCTAAAATGCCGATTTTTCGGACAGCCCAAAATCCCCTTGCGTCGTTTCTTGGGACCCCCTCCCCTAAGCCGACGTCGTTTCCCATTTACCCCCAACCCGTTTAGTGTGCTAAGTAGATTTTCCTTCCCAGACCCACGCACCACCAAACTTCTGGATTTGACCACTCCGACCCGATTTTCGACTCCTAAGCATAAACAGCCCGTTTAGGCAATTGATTTTCACTCACCACTGTTTCTTCCTCTTCTTCTCCCATTTCAATCAAGGTATATTTTCCTTTTACGGGTTTATAATTGTCTCTGTCAGCCCAGCTGGTCTTCGTTTTCTCCCGAAACTTTGACTCAAACGATTTCTTAGCGGGCTCGAGACTTTTGAATGGGCCGTGCAATTTCTGACCATGGAAACAGCCCGGAGGATCGCCCTGTGCACCGATGACATATAGGATAAAGAGCGATATACAGGTATCATACCACGCGACCCCAGCGATTCCAGGCATAGAAATTCTTCCCAGAAGACAGAAGCTGAATAATGTAATACTTGTTGTTGTTTTTCGCGATATCAGTCTTATTCAGCATCACATCGAAATCTTCATGCACCTAAAAACTCCAACATACAGCAAGTTCAAGTTTTAAAGTTTATCAATTGAAGGGCGCGGCCAATTGACTGACTACCACCCTATATCCGATCATACCAGTGCTGTCAAAATTGTTCACATTTCAAAAAGCAAGCAAACACAACAAAAGTTTGTTTACAAGGAGGCTTTCGTCCCAACTCTCGTTAGTGTGAAAACTTAGCAGATGAAAACTGATGGGGTAGTTTACCAGTTTTGCAATAATTTTACTCTCAGTTTTCTAACTTGGAGTTTTAGAGGCACGCCATGCACTTTCTAGCAGAGTGGGTGCTCAAATTGTTAGAAATTTTCGGTAAACAAAGAAGCTTGAATGCTGTGTCTACAGTACATACCTTGCAGTCGTTGTTCTTGGCCAAAGTGCATTGCGTGTCAGGTTTGAAAGTCTTTCGTTTGCCTGTGCCTCCCTTGACTATTTCAGCAGCTGCTTTCTCTAAAGTTGTTTGCTTTTCCAGTTTGGGCAATTTGGCAGGCGGTCCAGACTCTTCCTCTGCTAAAATGATTCTATTTGCATTCACTGTTTGAGCGGAAACCAACCTTCGTCCGCTTGCAGTCGTTTCACCAAATCGGCCTTCTTTCCGGCCGTGTCCAGTCCTTGGCTCTGACATTCTTTCTTCAGTTGTGCCACTGTCATAGTCGTATAATCAATTTCTTCTTCTTCAGGCTTCGGCTTAGAAGCAGCAGCAGCCGTTCGTTTTCCTCTCGGCGCCGGTTTAGATTTGGTCGTCTTTTTAGCAGCTTTTGGCGGGGCCTTAGCAGCTTTGCGACCTCTTGCTTTGGCCATTTTTGTTGAACAGAAATAACGTACGTGTGTATGGTGGGTAGAGTGTGTTGCTGCTATGACTGCAGCAGAACTAGACGCAACGCATTCGAGCGCCGGCCGGCAAGCCCAGGCAAGAATCGATGGAAACGGCCTAGGCCTACACTACGTATTACGTCATGTACGTACGTATGTACACACTTGGAGCGCAGACAACGCATTGTAAAGCATTGACAGTATGATAACGATCACATTTACTCGGCTACCTACCGCTGAAATAAATTACGGACAGACTATCTACTATTGCACTCTATTGTACGTACTGGCTGGAACCAAGAACCAATACTATTCAATTCAAAGAGAACAGGTTTTCTTTGTCGATAGAACAGTCTAGGCACGAGGTTTGCTGTCGATCGACAGAAAGAACTGGCGAATAAAATACAGTTGTAGCAAAGCAGAGCAAACTATCAAAATGCAGTTTACGGTGGCCGTTTGGTCTACGTATCGCTCGTTTTGCTTCATCAGACTCAGGTCGCGAATGCTGTGCTTGTTAGAGTGCGAGATGTACATGAAGGACACAAATATGTCTTCTGTTACGTTGTGCAACGTTTCCTGCAATCACTTTCTCCAACCCTCCTTAATTCATACATGGCCGACGCGTTTACCAAGAGGTTTCCATGCGTTTTTGCAAATTCGGCGTCTTTCTCCATTTCTTCCCGGTACGCATCTAGGTTCCAGGCAAAAATCTGCAGACTCAACCGTACCGAGAGAAAGTTGTTAAAATTGCGCACACATATCTGGTACAAACCTGCAAAGGGTAAAGCAGTCAATTTAAAGCAGTAAATTGACCAACCATTCTGCGTTCCTTTGACTTGAAACTCGATTTCCTCTTTTGATTTGGTCGATTCTTGCAGTACCGTACCGCTGGGGTCCCAAACCATCATGTCAACGTCCCACGAAACTTGGTTAAGAAGCTAAAATGAATTAAAGATAAAAATGAAGGACCAAACTACTGCATGCTACCTCTCCTGAAACGTAAAGATCGTAATTGGCCGGAATTTCTTCTGAAAAACAACTTCGTTCTCCAGCCTTCAGATCGTAAGTTATTTTACAAGCAAGCGAATCTCCGCCATGCATTTTTCGAATGGTATGGCCATGAACATATTGCCAAAGACCAAGGACATAAAGAAACTGTAAACGGACCATATTTTACAGGTATACGGTCGACGAAATGACAACTGTTTGGTATTGCTGACAAAGATGAAGAGTGCAAAAGCTGTTAATTCCCTGACCGAAACAGGAAAACAATACGCTGCTTCAAACAAGTGCATTGTTCTCACGATAGCCAGCTGCGCAATATTTACTCGGTTTAAACTTTTCTTCATTCAAAAAGCACACAACCAGACATGGGAAGGGCAAGTGAACGTAACAAAGTGGTTTGAAAACAGTTGCTCAAACACGTAAAACTGCCGTAATTATTTAATAAATAGTACTCTGGCGTCCGAATCAAAGACAGATGAATGATGACACAAACGGCAGCAAATTATGCACAGAAATATGATTTTTGATGCGTGTCAAAGGAGAAATGGTCACAGCACTGCAGAATTGGGCCCCCAAACGGCCGGGGTCACCTCTTGAATATCCTAAATCTCTTGCAGGTGTTATTATTGGACGACGGCTCTGTCATTTGCACCAAAAAGCCAGGTAGGTTGGGCGCGGCGGCCGATTTCTGGTGTCTGAAGGCAGTCAGCATGTAGCAGACTAATGCAGTGTACGCACCAAATCTTACTGTAGCATATCTTCAATGTCAACTAGCATAGAATCTTGCTCCATATGTAGACTATCTCTTTCGATCAACAGCTTCACAAGCTCATCGTTATACTCTAAAAATTTTCAACCGAATTGCTGAATAAAAAACAATGCACAAGAAACAGGCGAACATTTTTGTGCGTAAACTTTAATGCTTTGTATTCGCTGTTCAAAAAGGCCAAAGGCATTTTGATTGTATTACAGTCAGGCACTTAACGCCGTTTATGGTACCCCAACACCATATAAGGTGCCGGTACCATATATGGTACCGGTACCGAGGGTAGTGGTACCATATGGTACCGCCACCTTCGCGTTGTTACCGGTGTACCACTTCGTTCAGATTTCGTACCATATATGGTAGTGGTACCACATGGTACCGGCACCATGGCCATGGGTAGTACCATAATGGTACCACCACAAGCACCAAAGGCGGGGGTACCATATATGGTGTCGGTACCATAAACGGCGTTAAGTGCCTGACTGTATTAGCGAAACAAACTCACTCTCAATTTTAGTGTGAAGTTCATTAACAATCAATTGAAGTTGCGTAACGCTCATCTTGGTCAAACGCACCCGTGACAATTTCCGACTGAGCGGCACACCGACCTGAAACACCATATCTGCCACTGGAAACACCACCTTTTTCTTAAAACGACGCACACACTAGCAAATCATAGATGTGACACATTCTATCTTTATCTATATTCATAATCGCCCAGTAGACCTTTATTTCGGGCATTAGAAAAGTTATGACAACCCCGTTCATCTCGGCGCGGCCGCTTCGGTGTGTCTTGTTTGTTTGGACGGTTTGGCGTCGAAACGGCCGCGCCGAAACGGCGGGACTCACAATGTGCTCTACGACACTGCGAGCAGCTTTGGCTTGTCGCTCTACCTCCATCTGCATGTGCGCTGCTTGCTTTGCCTTGACGAGCATGAGTTTGGTTTCCTGCTCCAGTCTCTCTACAAATTCAATCAGATTAGAGAGCGACTGGGTTGTCGGTTGCCAGCAGACCGACCGCTGCCTAGCGACTCGCGCTCCTTCTCCGATCGCAGCTCCGACGCCCGTTTGCCGCTGTCGTCGGCGCTCGATGCACTTCGACTGATTTGCTTGAGACGCTACAAACCGCCACCCTGTCACTCTTGCTACCCACCCACCCACCAACAGACAGTGCTGACCTTGGCCGACAAGTTGGGCGTAGATCGACTTTTAGGCACGAACTGGCTGCTGCAGGGCTCGTCAACAAAGGCGTCGTCGTCTTCGCTCTCACTGCTGCTGCTGCTGCTTTCTCTCGTGGGAGCACCATCGTTCATATAGCAAATCTGAAACTAACTACTGTAACTGAGAACTGATTGCGACAGACAGACAAGACAAACGGCGGTGTCAGTAGAGAGAGCAAATTAGTGGCGCGCGTGTCTAATTACCCATTTGGGCTGTCTGCGCGGGTGTCGGCCGGTTGTGAGCAGAGTCATGACTAGTGGGCACAGTTGCTGCTGCAACACACACCGAGGCAAATTGGAGGAGTGAGGGCACCGGTCGGCCCAGCCAGTCAATCAGGCCGGCAATCGTCAAATTTCATACCGACCGGCCGGACGGCAAACCACATTTGATTCGCCTCAAACTTATTGGCCAAATTGGTCAGAGACAAAAACGCGGCAGCGCCAAAAAAGCTGAGAGTAGCGCAGCAACAGGCAGTACTGGTCCGGATTCCAATTAAGATGGAAACGGTTGGTGCACGTCAAGCCACCGACTCGGGGGACCATAAATTAGAGTCCAAGATTTCTTTGCCACCGCCCAGACAAGACACGGCCCAGTCGGAGGTACCGACAGCTAGCTGCTGCCACCACCGCCGCCGTCGCCGCCATCCATGCTGCTTGTGTATTAGCTGACGGCGCGCACTACCCCAATCGACTATTAATTCCGGGCGAAGTAGTCGGTTTCCAGGGTGGTGGCGGCGATCGAAAGAACGACAGGTGCTTTTACAGCCCTTCTTCGCCTTAGACCATTATCAATTTTACTAAGTGCACCGCACTCACTTCACCCACCCACCCACCAACATGCAAAAATTCACGGCGCTTCGTTCAAATCTATCAATAAATAACCCCAGCTAAAGCACTTTTGCTCTCGAGCATTGCGCTACTCACCTAACACGTATGGCCTCGTGAACTATACGAAGGGTTCTGTTGTAACGCAATCTGTAGTTCGGTTAGGAATTAGGATACGCATTACCGAAAGCGAAAAGCTCACTGTAGGCAGGTTAGAGAATGGATGTTAGGACCTACTAAATAGGGAAAATGCTTCTCATAAGCATAAACTGAAGGTTCGCATGTTGGGAACATCGATTGGTGCAGAAGTAATGCAGGAAAACAAGTTTGCATGATGAAGCTAATTGCTTTTACGTAGTAAAATGCCTCTAAATGCGTGCAATAGTCTACTTTCAGCAAAAGCGTTATTAAGAGCCGGTTTTTCCAAGAATCGACTTCTGCTCCTTAACCTCCGAACAAATCTCAACTATTTGTCTCCGATTTCGCTAAAACTTGGCATTTTAGTTTAATTTGACATGAAAAGACATTTTATGACCTTCCGGCCATTTTTGAGACTCAATTTTTCGGCTCATAACTCGGGAACCAATGAACACAGGGACGTGCAGATTGCATAGAATCAGAAGAGCGTTGCCGCGATTGCCTGCATGGATGGATTCCGGACAAAAATTTTTCCAAACCCCTTCAGTTCCTAACCATTTTTTCAACTCAGCATTTTTATTACACGAAAATGTAGCGCTATCTGTTTGCTTTCGAAAGCACAAAAATCGAGAAAAAATGTACACCAAATTGAGTTTTTGGGCCTCGCGTGCCTCCAGAGGCAAAGTCCATAATAAAAAGATTAAAAAACTAAAAACAGAAGAAAATCGCACTGTAGTGAAGTAGCTCACTTTAAACTCTTACAGTACCCGACTCGGTGGTTTTTAGCTGGCGACCGATTCATTCCATCGAACAAGGCGCGCTCTTAAAATGAGATCGAGAGCGTGCAGATCGGTTTGCTCAAACTAAAGCCAAAAATAAATTTCCGTTTCTTGGACCTGTAGATGAAAAGAAAAGAGACGGATAAGCAACAAGAACCATTTCGAAAAAGTCCGTTAGAAGGAATGCACCCTTCTGCTCGCTTGCATTCTAACAAAGTATTATTAGTATTGGCTCGAGATATGGACGAGCGCTGACCTACGGATACACACCAAGAATACAAACGTGGGAACAGATTTGCCAGCACATGGACCCAAGCAGGACATTTTAAACTTAAAACAGAGTAACCGTGTTCGTCATATTTGATAATTTAAAAAGGTAGAATGATTTTAAATCGAGAGGCGAATGGACGCAATGCAGATTGAACAGACAATTACAGACGTCTTAACATGCACTGCATTTAGCAAAGGCAGTCAAGGAGTGGTCTCACCTGTAAGTTCATTCCGGATTGTAGTCTGTGAGCCAGATTAGATTTGAGCGGTCGGGTGGTGGGAGCGGCCGGGAAGCAGGAGGAAGGTTCGTCGCTGTCCATGGCCAGTCTTCGTCGGACTTCCTCGCTCATCAGCTGCAAAGCAGGGAGGGACTCGATTTAAAATTCAAATCTCAAGCTCAGCCTGCTCCTCCTCGGCGGAATTCGCTTCATTACTGCCGGTCTTTGCGCCACTGACTGTCTGTCTGAATGCGCGCGCCACTTTTTGCTAAGCAAAAACTTGCCAGCTATCAGCGCGCCCCAGAGGATCGTAAAGCCCCATCAGCCCAACAAACGCCTCCATGGGAACTGCAACCGACGGTCTGCCGATAAATCAGAGATTATTGCCTGCAGCGTGGCTCCATTTCCACCCTATACACTGCACAGACTCACATACACATGCAACTTCTGCTTCGATCATTGCCACTGCTCAAGCCCTGACAAACGCTGGTCAAAACTCGCTATTTTAAGCTGCCAAATAACGTTTTGGTGCTAAAAACAAGAAAAGAAGTATAAAAAGGCTTCCAAAACACCGATTTCTCTTAAATATCAGCAGCGGGAACGCCAAATTCGGTTTCCAATGGCTTTTCAAGCCAATTTCAAGCTAAAAATTAGCGATTTCTTAGTACTGGATTGTTAGCACTGGAGCCGCTAATAGTACTTGTTTTTTGGTGTATGGAAGGGGGTCCCTAAACTGTCGCGGGGGTGGGGGCTTTCCCAGTTTGTGGGTAAACCCAAACCGCCAAGTCAGGGTTCTTGCGGGTTTTTCAGAGCAAATCTCCCTGACCTTTCCCTGACCAAAGCCAAAATTTTTTGACCAACCAGGTTGAGGAAATTCTAACAAGGGTGAGAAAATTTTGAAAAATTGGCTCTGAAAAACGCATCTAAACGGTATTCTGAGGGTAAAATTTCAAGTAGTAGTCGTAGAAAGTCAGAAGTCCCATTATCGAAAGGGTGGTGCATAAAGCTCGAACAGGGCCCTTTGCGGAGCCAGATGATTCTGCTGCTATCAAATTTTTCCCTGACCGGGCACGAAATTCCCTGACTTTTTTAGCAACACAAGCTTTGTTACCGGCGGAGAAGCTGCCACAGCAGCATATCGGCACACGACAATGAATACGCCTTTAACCCAAATCCGCCGTACGACTAGCGATCGACCGGAACGGAACCAAAATTTCGACCGGAACCTGAACTTTTCAGTGAAGGGTAAAAATTCGAAATAGTTCCCAGAACCAGAACAAAAAATTCTAGCTGAAAACTGCAGGAGACAGCTACAGGGTGCTTTGCCAAAGTTAGAACAGACACAACAACCATGAAACATTACTGTTTTACATGAGTTTACATTACTGTTTATGCACTAAAAAATTGATTTAGTTTTAGTTTAGTGATTTCTCAAACCTACATTCCTCCTATAGGACCCCTCTTACACCCTTGATGATTTTTGCATTTTTTAGGTTTGGCTCCTCTTATCTCTTCCAAGACCTCTGTTTTTTAATTTCGGCTTTAAAATATCGAAATCAACTGAAATTATCCATCTTAAACTACTGTAGCAGGATTTGGGCTGTAGTAAATTTACCGACACTTTTAATGCGCATTTCTGAGGAAAAAGTAGTGATAGCAATAAAAATTATTACCTAAAACAAAGATTTCAGGTGATTTACGTTGGCGTTATTGCATAGAATTTGACAGGATTGCTTTCAAAAAGAGCGAAAAATCAAAACGTTCATGTCCGGAACCGGATCCGGAACTGCCAGTTCGGCAGGAACCGGAATTCCTGTCGATCGGGTGCGTAGCAGACATGGGCAAAGGGGGGGGGGCGGAGGGGGGTTGGCCCCCATCAGGCTCTGATCTACCCCCCATCAGCCGGCCGCTACCCCCATCAGGAATTTTTGGGAAGAATTTTGTATAGAAAATTATGATAAAAATATGCCTGGAATCAGACATGGGCTAGCATTTCGGCTGAGGGGGGGTAGAATTTTCAATTCCTGAGGGGGGGCTGAGGGGGGTAGGAGCGGTTGAGGGGGGGGCTGAGGGGTGGTAAGCCAAGAAGTCCGATTTTTGGCTAAAATCAAGGTTTTTTGGCTTATTTTTGGTTAAAATAAGCTAAAATAAGCTATTCTGAGCTCATTTACACCTAATCCAGGCATATTTTTATCATAATTTTCTATACAAAATTCTTGCAAAAAATTCCTGAGGCATCAGGCATTTCCCATCAGGCGCTCCTACCCCCCTCAGGAATTGAAAATTCTACCCCCATCAGCCGAAATGCTAGCCCATGTCTGGTGCGTAGGACGTAGAAGGAGGCAGTAGGAGGAGTTACCTTGCGCTGGTTGAGTTCCCTCTCCTTGGCGGCAGTGGCGAGTTGCTGTTCGAGGTGGTCGAAGTCGAGCTGAGGCAGTGCAGTGTCCAACTGAGAGAGTTCCTCGTGAATGCTCTGTCGCACCTGACTCAGCGACAGTCTACTTCTGGAGGTAGAGCAGGCCGACGACGCAGTGGCGTAGTCGCTGGTCTCTTGACTCGGACTCTCCTCTGCCACCGGCTCCAGACCCAGCTCCGAGCTGACCAGCTTCAGTCGCTCGCGACTCTCCTCCATTGTCTGCTCCGAGCCGCCACGCTCGTTCAGGTTAGAAATCTCGAACGAGTCCACACTGCAGGAGGTACTGGAGCCCAGCTCGTTCTCCTCCTCCTCGCCATCGCGCCCTCTCAGTCGCGTCAAGCAAGGGGTGTCCGGAGCGCCGACCCCGCTCTCCAGCGACGAACTGTGCGATTCTTGATCCGAATCGGCCGGCTCCGACAGACTCAGCAGACGCGCCGTTGCCGCGTCCAAATCGTCCAAGTCGGTCTGAAGTAAGGCCGCCTCGCGCCGTTCCAATGCTTCTTCTTCTAAAACCATATGGCCGATACTTGAAAAAGATTTACACGAGTCTACGTAGAACACGGCATGCAAAAAGTAGTAGAACGGCGATAATCAACTTTGCAATCTTCCTTTACGGTACGTATAGTTGCGATACAAAATATTTAACAATGTGAAAAAGATCGAAGGTCCAATTTTTAGACAAGCAGTGGCGGCTTGATCTCAAGAGAATTGGAACCAAACACAGAATAGCCACAGAAAAGTTGGCCACCAACACGCTCACTACGTTTGTCTCAATTTGAATTTTCAGACCGTCGTGCATTGCTTAGTACAAACTTCTAACGGGGAAGAAGACTGACTCTAAAAGACCCAGCCAGTCGACTCATTATAATGTAGTACGACAGTCGACAACTCAACTAACTAACTAACTAACTAACTAACTAACTAACTAACTAACTAACTAACTAACTAACTAACTAACTAACTAACTAACTAACTAACTAACTAACTAACTAACTAACTAACTAACTAACTGATTTTGACAACCACAGATTATTCTAGCTCAACTTCTTCATGCGTGATGCGTTGACCGATGAAAAAATGACCAAAATTCTAATTTCTCCTTTTCCAACCAATTAATTAACATGCATGTAACAGGCCATCCGCCGAATGGGGAGGCGGGTTGGGGGGTCTGGCGCCGGACGGGGGTTCTGAGCCCAAATTTTGGGAGAGGGTTGGGCACAAAAAAAGGCTCAAAAATCGAAATAATCGCTTTTTGGGCTAAAAATCGTCAATAATAGTGTTGTTAGGCTCTTTTTTTTTTTTTAAAAAAAAAAGCTTTTTTGAAGGCCCATTTCGAAAATTTTTTATTTTATTCACAGTATGGAAATTTTGGGGAAAAATCGCTGAATTTAGCCTCAGATATACAGGGTGTGCCAAAAAAAACAACCCAGCAGAGTTTTTGCTGTAGGAACCGCAAATCTCAACCGATTTGAATGAGTCCTTTTTTAAATGAAAGATAAATAAATTCTTGAAAGATTGATGTACCGTTTATTAAGATAGCCTGCTTAGTTCCTGAGATATTTGTCCTCAAAGTTAAAGCAGAGATTTTGGCAATGAACAAGAGTGAAAAAGAACAAACCAGCAGATTTTTTACTTTTGCGACCATGAATCTGAACCGATTTGAATGAACCCTTTTTTAATGAAAGACTGATAAATTCTTCAAAGATTGGTGCAATTTTTATTGAGATTCACAGTTTAGTTCTTGAGATATTTGCCTTCGAAGTCGAAACAGATTTTGGCAAAGAACAAAAGCGATTCCGTTGCATTTCATAATAAAGCAGATTCCTACTGCTGGGGCTAATGATACTTTTGTGTTGAAGTAAACCGAGTTTCTGTGTCACTTGTAAAGCCTCCAGAGCCCTTAGCAGTAGCAGGAATCCGTTTTATTACGAAGTGCAGAATAATAAAAAAATCCCTCTTGTTCACTGCCAAAATCACTGTTTTGACTTTGAGAGCCAATATCTCAGGAACCAAGCAGACTACATTAATGAAAATTTCAGCAATCTTTTAAGAATTTATTTATCTATCATTTAAAAAAGGATTCATTCAAATCGGTTGAGATTTGCGGTTGCTACAGCGAAAAATCTGCTGGGTTGTTTTTTTTTGGCACACCCTGTACATTAGCAGTGAAGTTCTATCAATTTCTTGCCTATTCTAAGCCTAAAAATAGGTTTTGAAGGGCAGCAGCCACTCTGTGAGCAATGCTGCAGGTAGAATGTCGACTCTCAGGCTGTAACACTATGTTTGAACCAAAGTATCAGCTTTTGTATTTTAAGTTGCTTCTGAAAAAAAAATTTCGAAATGAAAAATTTTCATAAAAAAAGCTTTTTTTTGGCTTTCAAAAAATTTTTTTACAACTCTAGTCAATAATCGCTAATTTGGGTTGAAATACAGCTAAAAAGTACTGTTTTACAGGCGATTTTGGCAAATGTTGTGTCTGAAATTGCAAAAAAATCGCAAAAATTTGCTCACAAAATTACTTGCCACAAAAATCGGAGGGGGGTCGAAAGAATCGTCTCAGGGGGGTCCCATCCGGGGGTCTGGCCTAAGTCGGGTGGTGGGCAGACCCCCAGCCCCCTGTTACATGTATGGTGATTAAACAAAAATTCTTCAAAACAGATCCACCTGTTAAAGTTAAATTCAATAGAATTTGAGCACGCACTATAAGCGAATCAAGAGTAGCGGCGAGAGACACCTAACTCTAGGCTACGTAGTAGTTAGGAAAGCCAGTAATCGATGAGGTAAGCAAGCACAATAGTCTTAAATAATTACCTTCTATGCTCGTACATGTCAGTGCGTTGTGAGCGAGCTGTCGTGCACAATCGAGGGCGCTGCGCATCTGAGGGTGGTTGTTTCCGTTGGGAGACTGAGTAGAGGGCAGCTGGCTGCTGCTGGCCACCGCCAAGCTGTTATTATTCTCCAAATCGAGCTGTGCGCCCGGCCGGCACAACTTGGCCTCCATGCCAGCTCGAATCACCAGCCCTGGCTTCTTATATTCGCCGGCCACTGCAAGCAAAGTAGTTGCAAACGGACTGCGGACGCGCCGCCCTTAAAAGCAATTAGAACCGAGCGGACGGAAGCTCTCAAAGTTGGGTAAGCGCCGGCCGCCGGTAAAGAACAACTGAATCGATACAGAGGTGCAAGGCCCGGGAGACGGCAGACGTCAAAGTGGAGCAAAATTAAAACCGGAATTAACACGGCCGTGGCTAGATGGACAGGCCGGCCGTAATTAGAAAGAACGATCATAAATTGCGGGCCGGCTAATTGCAAAGGCTGCCTGCTACCCAGGCTTGTCGATCGGAGCGACCAGAGCCGGCTATCAGTTAATGGAGGCTTAGGAATTCTGGAGAGCCTATATAAGTCGACCGGCGGCAGCAATCCGATCTGTCTGTGCTCGATTAAGAGCAAATTTAGAACGGCACGCACGGCAGCAACAAGTGCACCATTAGACTCTCTGAGGAATAGCGTGCAACACAAATGAAATATGGACCAGCTGCAAATCACCCGCCCTCCACCAGGCCAAAACATTGACAAACGTCAGATTTGAGCAGCAAAAATCTGAGTACCGGTACTCCTGCAGTATGAACAGATTTATACTCACACACAGCAACCGATTTCTGTTTTCTATTCAGACTATTCTGTTGAAATTCTGATTAAACTCGACCGTAAATTGCCAGCTCAGTGCGCAAAAAATCGTGTCTTTGGAAAAATATAGTGCTTGAAATAAACACTGACCATAAAATCATGAGTGCGGGGTCAAAATTAAAATGTTTTCTCTTATAGCTGGATACGTTATACATCGGGGGTTTTCACCCAATACCTCAATCCCGATTTTGGCCAGACACCTGAGGCTATTTTTCCGCCTACCCCCGATTTTTCTGGCAAGTAATTTTTTGAGCAATTTGTTGCGATCGTTTTAGAATTTCAAACACTATATAAAAACAGCAGACCAAGCGCTTTAATATGAGGCGTAAAATCATTTCTCAAAAATAAGTCGCCAAATCTATGAAATTATCGGAATCCTTAAAAAGTCTCCAAAGTTGAGGATCTGACCCCATTGCACGCACACCACCATTTACATAATGAGAGTGTAATTTTCAAACTCAATTGACTGTTGCATATCGATCGGTTTCCACTAAACTAATAATTTGCATATCGCGTGGCAGTGCTATAGCTGAAATTCCATAGAAAACAGGAGTTTCCAAGTTAAAATCGGGGTCTCGCGCAAAAACCTCCACTGTTCACTGGGAAAACGTTTCTGTAGAAGAATGTTTTTCACAGCAATCGATTTGTCTCGCCGTTTTGCACATACATGGGACGGGGGTGTAAGGCATACATGGGCCGTGGGATCCGGGGGGTGTTTGCCCACCCCCCAAGTTGGGCTCGACCCCCCCCAACGACCCCACCCACCCACCTGAAGCCGACTTTTGTTCCTGACCCCACCCACCAAAATCGCCGCAACCCCCTCAAACCGGCGGGCCCACCCCCAATTTTTCGGATCTTGACTACCCCCAACCCATTTTTCCGGCCCATGTATGGTGTGGGGGTATACCCCTCCCCTCGCCGGTCAATACCCCCTCGGCCGGCCATACCCCCTCCCAGAGGGTGAAATTTTTCGCTTATTTAAGGCAAAATAGGCGTTTTTTGGCCTTTTTTTCGGGACCACCCCTCTCCATCTCCGATACCCCCTCCAGATTTTTCCGGCCCATGTATGGTTTTGTATCAGAATTTTCGTTCAAAATTTTAATTTTCGACCGTTACTTCTCCAGAATTAACTCAGAATGTCAGAAGACAAAGTTGAAAATTTGACCACTCCTATATTTCCACTTGGTGGCAATGGTTGATGCGATGAGCGATGCAGCCACGATTTTCGAGTTCAACAGACCGTTGTGCATCGATTAGTAGCTCAGCGATCCGACTGGGCTCACCAGATGATGAGTTAAGACTATGAATTCCCCACGAAACAGGCCATTTTGTAGCGTAAATCAGAGCGCCATTCATTCATGTCTACTGTTCACCAGAAAACGTGGTCGTAGAAAGAGGTTTCGTACACCACTCGATTCGTTTCGCCGTTCTACATAAGAAGTTCGAGTTTCGATGTTCTAATGGTGAAAAAATGGCTGCAAATATTAGGCTCTAGAAGGGTATGAAATAGCATTCATAACTTCAAGATGCTTCGATCAGTGGGCTTGGCGACTTAATTACAACACTGCTTCGCATACATGGGCATACATGGGCCGGGGGGTATACCCCTCCCCCTCGGCCGGCCATACCCCCCTCGGCCATCCAAACATACTCCATACCCCCCTCGCCGGCTAACCCCCCCAACCCCCCTCCCGGAGGGAGAAATTTTCGCTTATTTAAGGCAAAATAGGCGTTTTTTGGCCTTTTTTCGGGGGGACCCCCCCCCCCGAGGTCTTCTCCCCCCTCCTACCCCCCTCCGGATTTTTCCGGCCCATGTATGTACATGGGCCGGAAAAATCCGGAGGGGGGTAGGGGGGGTTGGAGACCTCGGGGGGGGGGGTCCCCCCGAAAAAAGGCCAAAAAACGCCTATTTTGCCTTAAATAAGCGAAATTTCCTCCCTCCGGGAGGGGGCGTGGGTAGCTGAGGGGGTGGTATGGCCGGCCGAGGGGGGTATGGCCGGCCGAGGGGGAGGGGTATACCCCCTTACCCCCCCGGCCCATGTATGCTGCTTCGCTGTCTGTGGTCTCGGAAAGCACGACAAGTCCGAAAATTGAGCCCAAAAATTATGGTCATGTTTGGCAAGTTACTACTCACTAGGGCCCGACCGGATATCCGGATCCGGATCCGGCCGGATATGGCCATATCCGGATCCGGATATTACCTGCCGGATATGCCGGATATCAGTCACAGATAAGAAAACGTGATTTTTTACGTATTTGAACATAAATATTGCCGAAAATCACTGTGAAACACCGACTGAAACGCACAGCAGCCATGAGGGCGAATTTCATAAGGGAGAGAACCAAACCCAGGGATCTTAGAAGTAAAGAAACGCTGCAGAGATTCAATTTTCTAAATATCTCTTGTCAAAAGAGGGGACCAAACCAAACTTGGGTATCGTATTCTAATCTAGGACGTACGTAAGTTTTGAACAACATTTTAATGAGAAAATCAGGATCCTTTAGTTCAAAGCACGATAGAATAAGATTGGCCATAACGCGAGCCCTATTAGTAATGTAATTGCAGTGGGCTGTAAATTTTAGGTCGGGAGTAATCAAAAACCCCAGATCCAGAACACATTCAGAAGTGGGAATGATTGTGCCATCAACTGTGTATTCGAACATTGAGTTGAGTCGGTGATACGGATGTAGGACTGAAGACTTATGTAATGCAATATTCAATTGCATAGCCTTAGCCCATTTGAACACCGCGTTTAAATCATCTGAAAGTACAGTATTGCCAATAGGGACGGAAAAATAGATTTTGGAGTCATCAGCAAACAGTTTGATTTTGCTATGCTTTAGTACTTTAGGAAGATCGTTAATATATATGAGAAATAGGACTGGACCCAAGAGAGAGCCCTGAGGCACACCTGATTGGACTGGAATAAAATCAGAGCTGTATTAACTGATATTAGATCGCTGATTGCATCAGTGCTTGACTGATAAGATAAGCAGTGAGAGCAGTTTGGTCTTTCAAATTTTCAGATTTTCTTGCATATCTATAAATATCGATATCGATCGATATTGAGCTGAAAATCTCGATATCGATATCGAATATCGTCGAATTTTGTTTGATATCGTCAGAACACTAGTTTATTGCATTCTAAAAAATTTTAAGTTGATCAATGATATCCGGCATATCCGGATCCGACCGGATATGGGCATATCCGGATCCGGATCCGGTAGAAATTTGTATCCGGTCGGGCCCTACTACTCACTCTAGAATCGAATAATCTGGATGGTGATGGCATCTATAATATTGTACTCGACGAGCTCTTTCATGTGGTGTGATCAGTATATGCCTTTTTGGTCAAAAGTTATGACCGTTTAAATAATGAGCAATTTTTTGAATGGCTTTCAACTAGGGATGCAAATGGTATAAAAAATACCAAATACCAAATACCAAATACTAGATGGTATTTTCCATACCAAATAATACCAAATAATACCAAATAATTCCAAATAGTTGATAAACAGGTCGCTAGCTGTTTGTAATGAGCGCAAAATCATACTTTTTGTTTTCTTCAGCAAAAATATATAAGTTTTGCCTCAGTGGCAGAGTTTTTGTTGCATCTAAAAGAAATCTAGTCATGCCGAGAAAGAAAACGAGCAGAATTTGATGGTTTTTCACTGACTCTGGAAATGGGCACGCACGTTGTGACGTTTGCGGTCTAGGCTCGGTCTCGATAAAGGGGCCGTCCATAAACGACGTCGTTCCAAAATCCCGATTTTTCGGACCCCACTTCTCCCAAAATCGCCTTGCGTCGTTTCATAGGGGCCCCCTCCTATTTTTTGAGAATTTTCCATGAATGGTTGTTATAAGCTAAACTGGTCAGAATTCTTTGTTGTTTTGTTGCTCAGAAACGGTAAAGAGACGTGTTGTTCTGCGTATCTGCATTGTTAAACTTTTAGTAAATTAGAAATAAAGATAAAACTCTGAACAGAAGAGCTCTGACATGGCATACAGTCGCAAAATATGCAGAATTTATCGCTTAAAAGCTAACTGTTTAGTTATTTAAACTATTTGGTATTATTTGGTATAAAAAATACCAAATACCAAATAATACCAAATACCTAGAAAATACCAAATAATACCGAATAATACCAAATAATACCGGATACCATTTGCATCCCTACTTTCAACCGCGAAAAACGCCAAACATTTTCGTCTAAAACTACAGCAAACCTGAACTGGTGCACATAGTTAGAAAGCCCATTGTCTCAGCTACACAACGCACCAGGCCGCTTGTCGATAGCTTGAGAATTGGGCGAATGGCAACCGTCGGTCAACCGAAGTGGCCCAGCACATATTTCGAGATTCGTCGTAGTTGGGTCTCGTCTCCCCTGTCCTAGATCTAGGAGGAAAACTCCTAACTTGGCAACATTGATTATTAATAACATCCGCCTCTCGACTTGACGGTAGATCCCTGTCGATTTTCAATCAAACCCGAAGAAAGTCAAAAAGTTTATCGGCCGAGTAGCACAACGCCGTCTGAGCGTCAGGGCCATGTTTGACATATATAGGTAGGATTAAGGACGTTTTGAAACAAAAAACTCGACAAACATGACCTACACTTTTAACACAAACATGCCCAAGTACTGATCTCCCTTCCCTACATCTACAATACAAACAAACACAAACAATCTACAATTACGAAAAATATAATAATATGGAATCGCACCCCGAGCCCCTAACGTGTGCGCAAACGGGTTTTTGCGCTGCGCTGAAGCACAGGCTTTAACAAACCCAGCCGAAACCGCAAGTTAAGAAACGAATCGAGTGAATGGCGCCGCGCCGCCTGGGTTGCTAGGTTTCAAAGGCAGTGCACTCTAGAAACATCCTAAAAAATTCCTAGAAACTCCTAAAAAGTTTAAAAAATCGCAGAAAAAACTCCTAAATTTTAAAACACTTAAAATTTCGCAGACGAATTTCTTCGGGTTGGGGTGTGGCGCCGGCCGGTGGCTGAGCCCAAATTCTAGGGGATGGCTACAAAAAACGCTAAAAATCACAAAAAAATTGAATTTTTGGGCTGAAAATCTAAAAAATCGCTAATTTGGGCTCATATATATATACATAGCTGAATAGTACTGTTTAATTAACAGTTTTACAGACGATTTTAGCAATTTTAGTGTCTGAAATTTTAAAAATCGCAAAAAAATTGCTCATGGACTAATTCGAGTGGTGGTGCACCCCGGACCTCCTGTTACATGTATGGAAAATATAGAGAGCAAAACATTTCGGACTAAAAAATGGAGGGTAAGAAATTTAGGGGAGCAAATTTGGGGGGGAATAAAGCATCCTGAATAATAGAATAATACAGGGCGCAAAAAATTCAGGGACAGAAACAATTTTGAGGGGTACAAATTTTGGGGGTACAGATTTTACGGAGGGTACATATTTTATAGGATAAACTAAGCACCCTGAAAAATACAGGGCAGAGAGAGTGTATCGAGGAAATATGGGAAAATCGTCAGTTTGAAATTTCCACAACCGAATCGGCCTATTCTCGGGATGATACTTCGGCTTAGCGAATCGGAGTTGGCCAGAACGAACATATATGAGTGGCTGCTCAGGACAGGACGTACCGTAGAAGTACCCAAGGGAAATCGTCAGTTTAATTGATTTCCACAACCGAATCGGCCTATTCTCGGGATGATACTTCGGCTTAGCGAATCGGAGTTGGCCAGAACGAACATATATGAGTGGCTGCTCAGGACAGGACGTACCGTAGAAGTACCCAAGGGAAATCGTCAGTTTAATTGATTTCCGCAACTGAATCGGCCGATTATCGGGTTAGTATTTCGGCATGGTGATTCGGAGTTGGCCAAGAGAGATATGAATGAAAGCACAAAGCGAATTGAAAAAGTATCACAGCTGAAGAAAGCGTTCTGCCAATTAAACTAAATTCAGCGCCCACAGCTTTACCCGCCGGTGCGAACGGCTCGAAGAAACCGAATTGCGGATCCATAATAAAGATAATAATATGGAAATCAGCCCTAAGCTACCCGCGTCTACGTATAGTACGGAAACGACGGTTGCTGGCTGAGCCCGTGTACGATTTTTAGGGAACCGCATCGCAGCTCCTTTGCAACCTTTCACCGTTGCCGCCGTCGTGAGGTCCGACGAAGGTACTGGTCTCGTTCATAGCCGATAACAGTTTACTCGCTCAAACAGCGCAACATGCCAACTGGCAGTGACATTGGCGGTCGCTCGATCGCACGGTGACCGCATGAGAAGCCAACTACGTAGAGCCTGCCCCAGCAGGGGATGACAAAGTATGCGTGCTGAATTTGTGCTGGCCGGTAGCCGGACCGGACTCCTCTGCTGTTCGCGCCCTGACCAACACTTTGCGACAAGAACTTGTCACCGGCCTAAGCTGGGCAAGTGCACGCACGCGCACAGTGGTACACCTGCGTAGTTTAAGTGCCACTGCTAATGACTTGAAGATGGATTTCCCTAGTAACGGAATCCGGTTTATACGTACATCCGTTGAAGCTCGTTTAAAACAAAAGGACTTAGAGGTAAATCCAATGTGCCAATGCTGCCTGATTTTCCTATACAAGTACCTTACTTATGCTATTCCCTCCGTATTGCCATTACCCATTAACAGTTTATAGTATTCTTACATACGTAGGTGCTATAGAGGTTCAGGAGAGCTATTAAGGATGAACAAAACAATAGATACAATGGCGCTGGCACTGAACCTGGGTTACATTCTACAGGGCTCTATAGTTGGCACAGGCAACTTGTTGATGGCTCTCTGTGTTCTAAGACACGCCGCTCTGCGATCTGCCAAAGAATACCTCACCATAATGGGCCTCTCTTTGGCTGACTCTCTTAATCAGTTCGCCTATCTAGCAGCAGGTAAGCTACTCAGTTCTTACAGTCTACTTGAGAATCTATGATCTATACTTCATTAACGCCGTACAGCTATTTTTTACCGTTTCCAATCATGACGACGCGTCGGTCAGAAACTGAACTGATATACAGGGTGTGTCAAAAAAAACAACCCAGCAGATTTTTTGCTGTAGCAACCGCAAATCTCAACCGATTTGAATGAATCCTGCTTTAAATGAAAGATAAATAAATTCCTGAACGATTGGTATTGCTTTTATTAAGATGCGCTGCTTAGTTCCTGAGATAATTGCTTTCAAAATCAAAACAGAGATTTTGGCAGTGAACAACAGAGATTAAAACAACCCGCAGATTTTTTACTGTAGCAACCGCAAATCTCAACCGATTTCAGTGAGTCCTATTTTATATGAAAGATAAATTAATTTGAAATGGGGTCATATCAAGAATTTATTCGTCTTTCATTTAAAGTAGGACTCATTCAAATCGGTTGAGATTTGCGGTTGCTACAGCAAAAACTCTGCTGGGTTGTATTTTTTTGACACACCCTGTAAATGTGGCTTTCAGGTATCTATCGAAGCATCGTCGTCCTAAATGACGAACAGAAGAGTCAGCGAACTCCCTGGGAGTGCTTGCTCACCCCTCACTGTTTTCTCTGGTCATTCAGTAACCATTTCGCCAATTTGATGCTCGTCATTGTTTCTCTGGACCGTCTCCTAGTCGTCACAATGCCTCTGCGTTACATCGGCTGGCCAAGCACGTTTTCAGTGGCACTTATAAGTAGCGCTTTCTCTTTAACCGGCTTAATGGCAGTCGTAGGTTACATTGGAGCCTTTGAAACTCGCTTCAGCGTTCCTTCGCTCAGTGCAATCTGCAGCCCGACCGCGGCATTGCTGAGCTCTGCTGACAAAGTTTACGCTTACTACTACCAGAAAGGACCGCCTCAACTGGCTTGGCTCAGTGTGCTGATGTACGTAGGCGTCTGGTGTCAGTACAAACGCCATCAAGCGGCCAACATCGCTGGTGTCGACCAGAACCGACAAGCTGAATTAAGCAGACAACGTGCTCTAACCCAGATGCTTGCAATAAGTAGTGCTTGTACCTTTCTCTTCTTTATTATTCCCTTCAATCTGGGACATTTCTTCTATCACCAGCTCGGGCTGCACTATGCGGGCCTGATTTTCTGGATGGCTGCAAACATCAACCCTCTCTGCAACATATTCATTTACCAGTGGAGGCATCCGCAAATGAAACAGGCTCTGGAAGCTATGCTCAAAGGCAAACAAATGCCACACACCGTTGAGCTGTGGAAGAAAAATCGTACACAAGCTTGGACACATCAGAAAAAGTAGTGCTTGCTATAAATGGATAGGTATATTTGTATGTACGCACGTACTTGCGTACGACAGAACTTCTTCAGTCTGATGTTTATCTCATTTTTCACAAATTTATCTTTTTTGCCCAACCGAAAAGGCAACGTTTACTTACACACCATACTTACGAACGTACACCCTTCTTTGGTTTCGCTGACAAGTCGGCGCACGTAGTATTTTTATTCCAGCAGTCATGATCATTATTTCATTTAAGTTTATTTGTAGTTCAATTATTATTTAGTCAAACTTTTATAATCATACACGTAACAAGTCATCCGGCGAAGGGGGAGGGGGTCTGGCGCCGGCCGGGGGTCTCAGCCCAAACATTCTAGGGACGGGGCTGGGCACTAAAAACGCTCAAAATCGCATTTTTCGGTTAAATTAATAATTTGGGCTCAAATACAGACAAAAGTGCTGTTGTACAGGCGATTTTAGCCATTTTAGTATCTGACATTGTAAAAAATCGCAAAAATTTATGCTAAAAATTTCTTGCCAGAAAAATCGGAGGCGGGGTCGGAAAAATCGAGTCCCCATATTTACATGTGTTTATAGTCGATCGTAATCAACCACTGGCCTCCGAGTGGCGCAACAGGTTGCGCACCAGGTAAGAGAGAGTAGCAGTGCGTTGACGTAGAAGTAAAAGCCGACGAATGCAACTGTGCCTTCTGGAGTGAGCGCAAAGACGCTCACCCAGACAGTGCCGAAGAGCAGAGACCAGCTCAAGAGAGCCTGTCGCAGAGTGTCTTTGAAGGCCAGTCGTTGGACGAAAATGCGCCACAGAGCCACAAACGAGTGACAACTCCAGACAGGGCCGTTACTACCGCGTAACATGCCGAACGGGAAGGGAAGCAGTAAAGCCAAGAAGAACTCTGACCAGGTCAACGGCAGCATAAAGTCAAAGTCGGCACTGGTGGCGAAGAGCGGCAGAGCCTGCAGTTCTTTCCAGCTACAATCGTCCACTTTCAGTTCGAAGCTGCTTTGACTCGAATGACTGGTCTTGGTCGAACGACTGGAACGAGCCAACTCTAGACTGTCCAGCGAATGGGTGTAACTTATGGCCGATTCGCTCTGAGCCGTCGGAATATAACGCACCGCTGGCTCGTGGTAGCGTTCCATAGACACACACACAGCACACGCAACTGCAGGTCAGAAAGTTTGACACTAACTGGTTTTGTCTGCCTAAGACTGGAGCCATCTCTTCGATGGTTCGTTTGTTTTCGGGCCAGACACGTTGCCACTCGCTCATCGCAAGTTTGGAACTAGCCCTAAGTTCAAGCTTAGGCTTAGCTAAAGCTTCGGGCGCTCACGTTTTCTGGCCTCTTGGTTTTCAGTTAATGGTTTGTAGACAAATTTTAGCTCCAGTGCAGGGTTGTTTAGGTTAATAATTAGGAACATAGAAAATTGCACATGGACTGAGATCACGTATTACACAGAGTAGTACACCCTATGCAGACAACGAAACAAGACACAGCAGCTGCACGTAATATCAAGATTAACTACGCTGTGAGAACGTCATGCATGGTATGGGATGGGTGACACCAACGTCATCGCAACTTTGTTCACCAGTTTGTTTAGAACAATTTTGAAGACTACTGTACTTATAATACCAAATCGATTTCTCTGGCGGGCAGTCGTACAATACATGGCGTTAATCACTGATCGTTCTGACAGTAAAATGTTGCCCTAACATGCACTGGCTCTTGTATCTACATAGAACATCGTAACTTTGTCACGGAGTCACTGCGTATGTATTTGGTTTCAGTGCATACTACCGACTTATACGTAAGTACCGATACATGGGATTTGGTAAACATAATAAGTAAAGGAGGCAGAACGGTTGCCGCTCATGCTCTGAACTAACTCCTTACGCAAACTCATCTCTGCCTCCGGAATTTTTGACACATTTCTGTAGAAAAACAGTAAGAAATGTTCACTGTGGGGACCACCAGTTAAAGATGACGGTTCACATACTCTGGCCCTTATAGTACCGAGATCGTATCAGCCGTGTATACAGAAGAAACTAGTGTCTAATGCAAATCCGCAATTCGTCAAAAAGGTTGGCCCAAAATTTATGACTGCCCGTCAGTAAACTAAGCACCGTTCCCAGCCGTAGCAGCACAACTGGGCGCTGATCTTTCAGACAGGCAGATTAGGTAAAAACTAATCTGATGAGGCTTCCAGTTTACTTAGATAGTTTTGGTCAAATCTACACATCTAACAGATCGGCGCCCAATTCTGCTGCTTTGCACTGTGCGCATTATTGCACTAATTGCGTTTAGCGCGAAACTGCCCATTATCAATTGAAATTTCATTCAACCCGCCAGTAGTCGAAATTGAAACGAATTGCGGCTGAGCAAAACAAAATCAAAAACAGCTGCCTTGGTGAGTGGAGAATGGCGAATGAGAATCAGATCAACGCGTCTTCTCCTTGTCGAACCGAAAGTAAAGGGTGAGCAGAAAGGTGATGTAGAAGCCGGAGATCATGAACGGAGTCACGTGGAACATTGTGAAGATGTCCAAGTAGAAATGACCGAACAGATTCAGACAGAAAACCAGCACCTGCGTCTTAAATACACTTACGCTCTTCTAAGTACATTTCTTCCAGTACACTAACTCTAGTAAAAGCCCGCCGACCGGTCCGCTCCAAAACATACACGCCATGGACATACAAGGGCCGGGGTTAAACCCGGCCAACCCCCTCCGTCGACTACACCCCCTCACCGGTAGGCGCTACCCCCTCTGAAAATTTTGGCAACCTTTTCTTGGGAGAAATTTGGTGACTTTTTTTGGAAAAACAGTTGAAAATCAGTCAAGAAAATTTCGGTCAAAATTCCCCCTCGACGGCCAATACCTCTCCAAAATTAGGCGACCTTTCTGGGAAAGCGATTATATACTCTCCAACCCCAGACGAAAAACCATATACCTCTCCGGATTTTTCCGTACCCCTAATGTTCTGTTGAAAACGGTCTAAGAGTAAGATACCAGAAGTCTTCCCAAGATGTGAGCCTTCTTGTCGCCAGGAAATGCGAACCCAGCAGAAAAACTCGAAGTAGTGCCAATGCCCACCATCATACCGGCCATCATACGCACGAAACACGCATGCACACCGTCGATGTTGTACGAATTTTTCATCTAAATTCGATCCGAAAGTTAGGCAAGTCGGATTTCAGGAAAATGGCACAATGGTCAATCAGTCAGTCAGTCAGAAAGAACGTACCAAGAGTTTCAGTAGCTGGCTGGGAAAGGCGAAGTTAACAAGAGCCATCACTACAAGCACTGCGTAATCCAGCTGCAGACCGACATTGAGCCAATCGGCGCGGAAGTTGTGGCCGCCCATTTCTCTTGAACGCAGCGCATGCACCAGACAGCCGAGTGCACACAGAAAACATAGCGCACCGTAGAACAGTGGGAACTGAAAGCTCAAACCAGTTGAAATTATGTTTCAATCGTCTTCTACAGTTTGTTTAGTACACTGACCTTCTCGTTAAACCTCGCCGATTTTCTTGCCCATAGATGGTAGCAAGAGAAGCAAGCAGCTATTGCCACGCAAACACAGCCCTGAAACAAAACACGCTCGTGCCGTAAAGAAACATGAGACGATACAATTGTTCGAAAAAAGTACAACGTACCAAAATTTTGGCAAACATCTGTGTCGAGCTCATCTTGACGTCAGTGGTGTTGCGAGCCAGAAACCAGGAAAGTGCATAACCCAGCCAAAGAGCACCGAACATTCGCAAGAGAAACTGGTGGATGATGTCCGGTTTCGCTCCAGCCATCTCAAAATTGCTCACACACTCCACAAGTACATAATGCAGTACAAAGCACTCAGTAGCTTACATGCGGTGCGATTATATACTGCGGGAACGCCATCAAAGCGACTCCAAAAATTCCGAAAACTGCAGATTGACCGAGCCAGAAGATTCTGCGACCACAGAAAATCGACACCAGCAACACAACCAACAAGGGTAGATGAAACGCGTACTCGATCGGTTCGAATTTAATGGCAAAGGATGGCATTTTGTCCGAATTCATAAGCACAGACAGACACACAGATTCCTAAGTGAGCGTCACTACAGACGGCAGTAAACAGCGGGGCGCCGGACAGCGTCTGCGCTTTGTATTTATAACGACCCGGCCGATCGATAACCGACGCCACGCCAACACCGAACGTACCAACGGAGCAAAACCTTTTTTTAAATAGTTGCTGGGTGGAGTGAACCACCTGTTTTGTTAGAAAGTAGTACTACGGCAGCAAAACATTTATACCACGGAACTCTAACAAACGAAAAACGTAGAAACTGGGTGGCAGCGCAATAAGCCAGGACCGGGCCACTTTTACGGTGATTACACCCAGGCATTTAGCGGCATATCTACCATATATGACAGGAACCTCATATTGTAGTGGTACTCAGGGTAGTGGTGATGGTACCACCACCACCACAGTATCCGAATGCTACGTGAGGGTATCAGTGCCTGATTGTAATAAGTTGAGATAAATCTGGTAGAATGGCCCTTGCTTAACCACCCAAATGTTCAGTTTTTGTACAAGACCGTAATACGCCCAGACGTAAAAAAATAAAGTAAATTTCTGCAAAAATACATCGATTCCAAAATAACCCTAGGTTAACAACGCAGCACCAAAAAACACCACGTATATATTGGTCCGTAAGTAATAATGATAATGGTTTTAATACAAGGCCTTACCTTACGTGTAATAATAAACGTACTAATGCTAAAAAATGAAAAACTCGCAATATAAGCGGCCGTATGTGCGGTAAACTTGAGGCCCAGAACTGAAATCGTGCGCGTGAGCAGAAAGGCACACAGAGAGATTTTGGCAATACAGTACAGCAACAATGTAATTAATAGAGATGGACTGAGGTCAGTTGAAACTTCACACATAGCCTCCTGAAGGGCTTTCCATCGTGGGCTTTGGTTGAGCCGCCGGCGGCGGCACTCCTCCGGCCGACTGATTCCTGAATGAAACAGTAGTAAACCGCGTCTCAGGTACTTTAGTTGGGAGGGATGTATGTATGCAGGGCACTCCATTGAAAGGCTGACCTACGTCGGGTGCGGGCAGACCCCGGACCTCTGTTACATGTACATATGCGTTAAATGAAACAAAATACAGGGTGTCTCAAAAAATTGATAACATTTCTTTTTACTGCCACTTCCGCAAATTTTGACCAAATAGGCTGAAATTTGGATAATAGGTGCCAAAATTCGGGGAATTTTATGTGTTAAAGTTTGGTGCACTAGGCTTGACTCATTCCCGAGAAATTTCAAAAAAAGTGAAATTTGGTAATTTCAATAGTGAAATCCGGTCACCGAAAAATGGAAACATTTCCTTTTCCTGTATCTTTTCTAATTTTTGTCGGAATTGGATGAAATGTGGAGTGTAAACGCACAAGTACAGGGTAATTCGTGTGTAAAAAGTTGACGGATGAACTCCAACGCTATCGTTAGAGTTTAGGCGATAATGTAATGTAACGTTTTTTCGGTGACCGGCTTTCGCTATTGAAATTACCAAATTTAACTTTTTTTAAAATTTCTCGAGAATTAGTCAAGCCTAAATAGTACACCAAACTTTAACACATAAAATTCCCCGGATTTTGGCACCTATGATCCAAGTTTCAGCCTATTTGGCTAAAATTTGCGGAAATGGCAGTGAAAAGAAATGTGACCATTTTTTCGGTGACCGGCTTTCACTATTTATTTAGCAAATTTCACCTTTTTTTTGAAATTTCTCGTGAATGTGTCAAGCCTAGTGCACCAAACTTTCACACAAAATTCCCCGAATTTTGGCACCTATAGTCGAAATTTCAGCCTATTTGGTCAAAATTTGCGGAAATGGCAGTGAAAAGAAATGTGATCATTTTTTGAGACACCCTGTACAAGATTTTAGGCAAATCGAAGGGGAAAATTTTTTAGATTTTCTCCGGGAAGAGTTAACTTAGAAAAATCGGCTCTTAGGCAGCTAAACAGAGTTTAAGAGCAAAAAAGTAGCTTAAAATGGCAAAAACAGCTTCTAAAACATCATTGCTAACAGCACCGAAAATTACATGACCAAAACGGTAAAATTAATGAGCAAAAATTGATGATTTCTGTACCATATTTTCAGGTTTTATCAATGACCCGTTTAGATAATATTCTTACAACTTACGGTTTGCATCTATAAACAGCACTCACCTGTTTTCCATAACCTTCAGAACGGCGTAGAGTATGCCTAGTATGATGATCAGACCACCGCCCACAACCGCGCCTCCTCCGAACCAGCACAGCAGAATCACCGCTACTCCCAAGCTGTAAAATAACTGTGCTGTGGTTACAAAAGTCGTGCAAGTAAAGTAAAAAACTAGCTAAAATATACGTGGGCCGTAGAATTTACCCACTGCCCTCGCCGTTCATAACCGCCTCGGTCAGCCATACCCCTCCAGGCCCGGCGGGAGAAAATTTTCGGTTTTAGGCGGTTTTTGGACTTTTTAGGGACCCCCTCAAGACTACCTCCAGACATCCCCTCCGGATTTCCCGGCCCATGTATGGCTAAAAATCGCATTTCTGGACTAAAAGGTAATACTAGGCTTAACCTTTTCAAAATCACCCATTTTGATTAACGCTCTCCTGAAGCATTTCACCGGCTGAACAACTTAGTACTTTTGTGCTCATTGTTCAAGAAAGACTGCGGTGATTCTTAAATAGTTTGGAATTGACCCATCTTAAGAGGTACATAGCACTAGGTTGTTAGTGAATTTTTTGTCTGTGCACAGATCAATCAAAGAAAAGGGACTCTAAGTGCGATATAGCGCAAGTATAGCAATAATTGCGTAGTAAAAGTGAAAATTTCTTACATGATGTAACCGGCCGCTTTCTGCCAATGCTGCAGAGTGTTGGAGAGAGCGGAAATCCTATCGAAAACGGACACATTTGGCAGCAGTCTGTTCCATGGACCTTCCAGAAGAGCCACTAACACTCCTGACACTCTGAAAACACTATGCCTTCACAGAGATAAACTTTACTACACTTACATAAACTTTCTTATTGTTTTGGCCAAAAGTGATTTTGAAAAATCTTAAAAACCCATGGCTAAACATATCTGACCCGACTAAACACAGGTTTATAGCAAACCTGATTTTGTGTCATTGACTTTTCAAAAACTTTGTGATCAGATCACACACCAAAATGACGGCTGCCGATAAACAAATCGAAAGAAAACGTGCTCAACAAGTAAACTCACATGAGCAGCAGAGATCCGAGAATTCCAAATATGCCACCACTGAACAGGGAGATTATGCCGCAAATGAAGGCAACTACAAATTTCAATGGCTACACACAGGAGTTCGAAAAAATACGCACTGCAGTGAAGCAAAGTAACCTAGAATAAACTTACTTATGCCGGCCACAGCTCCGAAAAGCCTGATTCCTTGTTCAAACATAGGGGTTTGCGCTGACGAATCCATATCGGCGAAGCGATGAACGGCACGGCAAAGCGCTCTAACCGACAACAAACCTGTTGGGACGCCTTAAATAACGACCTTGCAGATAATTTGAGCACGCACACACGACAGGCAAAGGAAAATCGATAGGATCGCGCTTTTATCTCGCTCAGACAAACCAGAGCCTCGCGCAATCAGAACTTTACTCTTTACGTCACCAACAAAAGCGTGTACAGAGTTACACAGGTACGTAAGAAACGAAAGCAGACCGATTCGATCAAACAACGAACCAGTCTCATTCTAACAACCGGTTTAATTTGTCTTCAACTGTAGGACCAGATTAGTAGTGCAGCTCTCACAGACAGCAGTACGATTGTCTAATACAACAGAAGAACAAATAACAGGGAATGTAGGGACTTGCTTTCTCAGAAAATAGGTCTAACGCACAAACCAACAAGACAACATTTTTAATTAGCTTTCTCGGTGCCTACGTCAACAAACACTTTGGTATATGCAGCAACTGGATCGAACCCAGGCTTTACGCCCCGCACAGCAAGCAGATCCAAAAACAATTGAGACAGTGCCCTAGCCGACCATATTTCATAACGTCGATTCGATAGCATCTGGCTCAAGTAGTATTGGAAGCATGCTTCTATTTCGGACGGCACATTTAACCCTTTCGAATCACCCTAGTCTTTACAGTTAGACACTCGTGCACGTTCGTGCAGTGTTGTGCTACCGTAATACTATGGTACCCCCCCCCCGATCTTAAGTCGTTACGTGTCTGACTGTTCCAAAACGAGCGAACAACAACGACTAACACAAGCACTCAAAAATAAGCTCGCCGTGTGTACGTTGTTAGCAGTTGGTAGAAAAGCTGCAGTAAAACGTTAGGCTAAAAGGCTGATTTCGAAAGGGTTACGCAAAAACAAGGTATTCAGTCGAAGCTAAATTGAATTGTAAAAATCGGGTTTAATCAGATCCACTGAATAGTGACGACAGTGACAACAGTACAGTCGCCCTGAGTAAAGCAAATCGATAAATGGCTTTCGGTTTAGCTACGTATATCGATTAGACAGACGCAGGAGCGACCGCAGGTCTAGCTTAGCTCGATGTGTACTAGTCAGCTCATGCAATTAAGCCACTAATACCACCACTTTTTCGCTTAGATACGCGCTTAAATGCATGAGGCTAATGCGAAAAAACACGAGTCCAGCGCATTTCACAGTAGTACCAGCTGCGGAAAGGAGCGACCGAACAAATGTCCTTTTACGGCAGAGCGGCGTTCTTGTCCACGTTCGAGTCCCAGGCAGAGTCGTAATAGCCAGGAGGAGGACCGCTCGAGGGGGGCTGACCCCCGGGAGTTGTGGGACCAGCGCGCGCCATCATCGTGTCTCGATCCGCTCTGAAATAATGTTCGTATTGTGAATGCAAGGCAAACTGGACTGCGCATTTTCGAAACGCCAGAAATAACGTACAACAACAGCCGATCCAACTATAGAGATTTTCTAGTTTGTGGTACAATAATGGCTTGCCCAAATGTGCATTTGCATAGCGCTTGACAGGTTGACCCCTCAGGCTCTTTGTCAGCTAATCTCTCTGAAGTCAATTGAATCCCAGAAACTTTTGGTAAAATTTGTAAAAGAAAAATCAGAAAAAATGCTGAAATTGTAACAAAGACAGTTATAAAGAAAACCAGACCATAAAAGACGATTTCCGCTAAAAATCAGACTTTTTTACTCCAGCCTCCCTAAGCCCCTTCAGGATTTCGAAATTCCACCACCTGCATACAAAATGCGGCAAACCCGGTAGGTAACCTAACCAGCAGGTGCCTAGCGAACACAAAGAAACGTACTTTTTTCCCAAAGCTAACATTCCATAAGCAGCGCCGCTAACGAACACCAGTCCGGAACCGAAAAACGTTGCGAATTCCCGACACAGGGCGAACGGAATAATTCCCATGCTGAGAAGAGAGCAAGAGTAAGAAGTGGTTTGTTAGAAGGAGTAGAGACACCACTTACGCTCCATACAAAAATGCCTTCTGCCAGAAAGGTCTACCCTGCGAGAAACGCTCCAGTTTGTCAATGAACTCGAACCAGATACAACAGCACGGCGCCTCTAGCGCTACTAGCAGAAAACCGAATATCCTCAAACATATCTGCTACACACCGACGCTACAACTCTGCACTTACATTTGAAGCACACCGGCTAAAGCACAAGTCGCGGAGAAACCAATCATCACCCAGATGCCGGACACCAGTGCAACTGAAACAGTTCCACTATCACTCAGCTCTCACACCGTCTGGGTGCTGAAGCATGCAGCCACAGAGCAATTGTAAATTCGCTGCTACCATTGTTCGTGTATTGTTACTGTGAAGCTGACTAAGAGCTATTGTCATACATGCAACAGCTCCGGGCCGACCAGGGGTGGGGTAGGGGGTTTTTCCTCAGGTGGGGGGTCGAGGTGGGTTTCGCCCAGAGGGGGTCCCAAATTTCGAAAAGCTCCAAAACGCCTGGAAATGCGTTTTAGCACGTTTTTTTCAGTAAGGACGCTAAAAATCGCTATTTTAAGCTGCCAAATAGCGTTTTAGAGCTAAAAACAAGCAAAAAATTACAACAAGAGCTTCCAAAAAAACACCGATTTCTCTTTCTCTCGCCGATCAGCAGTGGAAACGCCAAATTCGGTTTCCAAAGGCTTTTCAAGCGAATTTTAGGCTAAAAATTAGTTACTTCTGAGCCAGTTTGTTAGTACTGGAGCCACTACTAGTACTTGTATTTTTGGGTCCCGGGTCCATTAACCTGTCTCGGGGGGGTGAGGGGTGGGGTAACTCCCAAAACCCTAGTATATGTATGGCTGCCAATTACACACCCAACCAACTACATTTGGAGCCCAAATTTCGCAATTTTTCGTTAACGCTTGTTTTCTCTCATAAATTTCATACGAAATTTGTTTTTGGCAACCGATCAAAAAGGAAGATTTTTTCGTAACAATAGGAAGAATTTTCTAGCAGTTGTATAAACAAACAGAACAACACAGTTAGAAGAACCAGATCGAGGGAAACTCAAGTAATTAGTTTTACAAGCTGAATGATCTAAAAATGCGGCAGACAGAAGCAGCAGTTAATGCAAATGTAAGCACTGACTGATTCCAGCGATGACCGCCAGCGCCCGAGCTCCCATTCTGAACATGAACGGCGTTTCATCACCACTGGCCGCCTGTTGATCTTGCGTTCGCTGCGCAGCTTGAGAGTACATCTGACCCATCGTGATCTCCTCTTTTTACTATTGGAGCTGTCTTCTTTACTACGATCAATAAACTAAAATGCATTGTCTGTTACAGTAAAACTAGAAATAAGCAGAAGTTAACAATTCTTTCTTAATCATTAATCTTATCTCGGGGTCAAGGCATGTTCAACATCTGTTTAAATACTGGAATCTACCTCGGCACTGCGTATCCATTATGTTGATAGAGTAGGGACCGGGCAAAGAAATTTACATTTTTCCAGTACTTAGGTTTTTCTAAATGATCAGCATTAGTGTGCACCGTGGGCAAGAGCTCGAGCTCCTGCACAACTTTTGTTTGAGACCCAAGTGGCTCCGATAGCTTAAAAGTTTATTCGCAAAAAACCGCCAGCTCAATCATTTTTGAATGCACGGTTCGAAAACGCCAATACAGGTCTAAACACTGCTCATAACTGCTTAATTTCACCGAAAATTGTCTTTAGAGGCACCTCTAGTTGAACGTAAGGAAGGATTTCTCAAGCAGTCGCTGTAAGGCTCAGTGTAAAAGAAGTATTATGCAGGTTGCTAGATAGAATGGTGGCTACTTCCAAAGAGTTTACAAAAAATTGCATGTATATATGTGAATTTTCCCACTTCTTGGCTTAATTTGCATTTAACCAGAATCAAAATTCTGACCAGAACGGAACTGGACTGGAATTATTGTTTCGGGTGGAAAGAGAACTTTTCAGTGGAGGCTAAAAATTCTAAATTGCTCCTAGAACTAAAAATTCTAGCTGAAAACTGCAGAAGACAGTGTGCTTTGCTAAAGTTAGAACTGGTGGAACTGCCATGAAACATTACTGTTTTACATGCCCATGTATTGTTTACATACTGTTTAGGCACCCAAAACATTGATTTAGTTTTATTTACTGATTTCTCAGAGAACCCTACATTACGCCATACACCCACATTACACACACACCACACCATACACATTGATGATTTTGCGTTTTTTTAGATTTGGGGTGACATCTCTAAGACCTCTGTTTCTTTAAATTTCGGATTTAAAATATCGAAACAACTGAAATTTTCCACCTGAAACTACTGTAATTTTAAGAACCATGTCGGTGTAGTAAATTGTCGACACTTTTCTGTGCACTTCTGAGAAAAAAGTAGTGATAGCAATCAAAATTGTTGCCTAAAACAAAGTTTTTAGGTGATTTTAATAGCATTATTGCATGGAATCTAGGAGGTTTGCTTCCAAAAAGAGCGGAAAGTCTAAAAGTTCCAGTCCCCGACACCCTTCAGCACCAGAACCGGAATTCCAGTCGATCCCTAATTGCAGTTGGTATTCACTGGTCTAAAAGTGATGTTCCCAAGTTTCCAGTGGCGTTGACTATCTAAAAGGGGTGCTAGCTGGTCTAAAAGCGGTGTACCCAGGTTTCCAGTTGGTGTTGCCTGTCTAAAAGGGTGCTCCCTGGTGTAAAAGTGGTGTTCCCATGTTTCCAGTTGGTGTTGACTGTCTAAAACTGGTGTTCACTATAGTGTCAAAGAGGTGTTTACATCTTTTGTACTGGTGTTGACTGTCTGAAAGTGCTCACACTTTTTGTACTAGTGTCAGTGTTGCCTATCAATGTGAGATGTTAATGTTTGTGTCGATTGTGTGTGATTTTTGTGGTGTTATCGAATGAATATTGTTTCAAACATGTGTCAATGGGGAACAATGAACACAATTGGTGATCAGGTGGTGATCAGTTGTGGATCAAGTGTGGTTCGGCCTGATCAATATCGCGCGAACATGAACACCATCGAGCTTCTGTGTTTGTGCTGCATTTTCTGGTTTTCGCGTGAAGAGGTGAATTCAAAAGGATTAAAAAAACGGATTCAGTCAAATCGGATGAGATTTGCGGTGCTACAGAGTTGTTGTTTTTGACAGGCCCTATACATGACAGCTGGCAACAAAAGCTATGGAAAATTTCGTCATAGCATCAAATAAAGCAAGAATATTGGAGGGAAAAATGTTCAATTGAGACAGCTAGAAAGCAAAAACAAATCCTAAACTTACTATTATTATTACAGTGTACCATATATGGGCTACTATGGTACATATGGTATTACTACCATAACTATTATTACAAAATCTGAACGGAGCGGTACCATATTGTACTATAAATAAACGTCGTTAAGTCAAGTGCCTGACCGACTGTAACAACTGAAAAAACCGCGACCGAGAATAGCTTATCGTGCCAGAATTATTATTATTACATTTGAAAACCGGAACACTGTCCAATAACGCGTTTTCGATTCCGAAGCACGGCCGTCTTTGCCTACTTATATATAATAAATAAAATAAAGGATAAACTGGGATGGAGACCTAGATAGTAGATGAAGAAATTCGATGATTCACAACGCTTTCCCTTTTTTGGTTACTTTTTACAACTAACTAACAACAAAACAACAGCCAAAATAAACCGGTCACGCTAAGTAAGAAGCCCAAACAAACCGCTGGCCTGCTACAAGCTAACTGGAAAATGCAGCTTTTGTACAAAAATAACAAACAAAGAAAATCAACAAGTTTTTTCCATGAAAAATATGGATGGGTGTGGCCTGTGTATCTCCGGGTCAATATTTACCCAATATTTACCCGGGCAGATTAATTTATCAGCAATCGAACAAAATTTACCCGGCCCCGTTAAATATATTTACCGGTCGCCAGTGGTCTTAGCAAACAGTAAAAAACGTCGGAACAGCAAAAATTCCGGTAATATCGAATCGGCATAAAGCGCAAATCTACGGTACCAGCGCTAATGCGTGATAAAGTTTACATCAACTTCAACTTTATTCTCTCAAACCACACCAACAGCATGGTTCCACGAGGAGTTGGAGACACAAATAAAGAACAGATGTACAATACAAAACAGTCAAAAACTACTGCACTGTTACCAACTGAGACTCCTGCAAATGTTGAAAAAAACATCGGATTTACAATAGGATTTGAAACCAGCAAAGTTTTTGTGCACAACATCGTTTGGAATGGTGTTTCATATAGAAATACCATTGTACAAGACATGTGCGTTCAGTCAGTACCCCCATTTACATTGGAGAAGCCCATTCCCACCCGCCGAGCCGAGCCTTGGTCTTAGCTTAAGGCCTAGGTTCAATCTTAGCTTTTCACGTTAAAAATACCTATTTCGCGGGTGGAGGAGTGTACCGGGTATCATTTACATTAAAGCTTGTGTAGCGTTGCTAGTTTAAGGCGTTCATTCATAACCAACCGTGTGGTGTAATGTTAGTGGTACGTAGTACCCTGCTTATCTAGTGTTTATATAAGCGGCCCGTCCGCCCTCTCTGGGTCAGTGTAGTTGCTAGTTGCTCCAGTAAAGCTCTCACTATTTCCCTGTCTCTCTGTGTCAGTCCGTACTCGGGTTAGCAGTTACTCTGGTAGCGGCCGGCCACATCGTTTCATCTGGTGACCGCACAAACCGTGGTTAAGGTGCCTTTCTCCGTTACAGGAGACCGGAAGCTGAAGGCAGTGACTGCCTGGCTGATTTAGTTCATTGAACTGGATAACCGCGGTTTCAGCGGGTGGAGGGCTAGTGGGCCCAGCCAGAAAAAGGCGATATGACTATCAAGCAAGGACCAGTAGGGTGATGGCCGATGGCCAACAGGGCGACTACCTTTACCAGAAAGGTGCAAACCTGGAAGGTGTATGAGCTCAGCATGAGCGAGTGGAGCTCTCCAACCAAGAGGTGTTTTGGCTGGTTTACTGCCGACTACGACTTTATGTAGGTGATAGATTAGCTCTACAGCCAGATTAGGCGACTTTTGATGCTGCAATTAGTGCTGCTACAGGCGTTACTGTGCTGATAACATGCCGTTAATGGTGTCTCAGGCATCAGCCGTTAGCGAAAAACGCGTCGTAAACAGGTTATTTTTGGCATTTCAGCCGTGTTGGAAAACCCAAACATAGGGCTATGCCGGAATGACAACATATCGGGTGCCCTCGTCAGGCGTACATCAAAACATAGATAATGCCATCTGCAAAGGCGGTGTTTACAATTCCAAGCTGTGGTGGCCTTTACCTAGGAGGGTGTTGATATGTTCAGCATGTCTGCATGTGTGCATATCCAAGTCTTGTCTAGTACGTGCATACGTAGGTCGGCGCGCTGCTGTGATAATTTGTCTGGTTTGGCCGCGGAGCCAACTATTGATCGCGTTTGCCCAGACATACACCCTAGTGCAGCGGGGTGTGGGTCTGGCCGTGTGTCTAGCGTGTTGAGCGGCAAGGCCTGGTGCAGTGTTTAAATCACTCACTTCTTCTCTCTGCGCACCTGCCTTGCGGTTCGGCCAGTTTTCTCTCCACTTTGTGCGCGTGTCTATTAGCCAGTATTTTAGTGTGGCTGGCAAGTAAAGTCTGTTCGGTTGTGTTGGCAAGCATCTACTACTGCTGCATCGGCTGCGACACCGTGAGCGACAGCGCGATAGGAACGGCAGAGGAAGATAAGACGACCAACGCCCGAGACAAATTAGGTGTCACCTAGCCTAAGCCTCAAAGGGACTTTTCAGTGACTGGAATGGGAAGTGTTCAGGTTTCAAGGCCACATTGGCGCATTATGCTGTTACAGCGGTCTCTGACGTCCATTAAGTCCAAGTGGTGCATACCGCATGGTGTTGTGTCTTTAGCTGTTAAAAGCGTAGTTGAGTTCCTACTAAAGGGTGTGTCAATTTGGATGCTCCTTCGGACCAGACAATACTCTTGCTCATGTGTGATGGGTTGAACCAGTGGATTACTTCAATGTTGGGTTGGAAACTGCCTTGTCTTCATGTTTTTGGCGACCTGGTCATTTGTGATGGCTTTCTGTGGTGCGTTGCAAGGTGTGTGCATTCCATTTGTGACTGGGACAAGGACAACTAGTGTGGTGACAAGGTAAAGCAGTTCTTGCGGAAAGCCAGTGTTGGTGTTTGAGTAACTTCTGCTTTATTTAGCCAATTCTGGGCTTTTGCTAAGAAGCTTGTAAATCTTGGGTTTTATTTACGCTGTAGTGGGCATTGAAACACTACCAGTGCCGACTTTTGCGGGTATATCTACCTATCAGGTGTATTTTGAACTGACTGAAGTTGGTTAACCAGAACGGTGTGACTGTTGAAGTGCTGAAGTCTCAATCTGCCGCTACTAAGGGCGTCTTATAAACCTAGCAAGAAGGGAAACTGGTGTGAAAGTGGAAACCAAGGATCGCCTGGACAGGGAAGGCATTTTGTTTGGATACCTTAGTGGGTCTATAAGATTGGTTCAAACCATATGGGTGTATCTGCTGGATGTAGCCAAATGGCGACTGTGTTGGTAGATAGTGGAGAATTGGCACTGTGTATCCAACTATTGCTTGTACCAGATAAGGTGTTATTCCTTTTGGAAGGGTTGCAGTTTATCTCTGTAGGACGTAAGATTCCTGTCACAGGGTGTGTTTACCTGGATGTGGTGTTGGGATAGACTACAGTATCAGAGTGAGTAGTTTAAGACCTAGATGTGGTGGTGACCTAAAGGTGTGTACTATTACCGAGAGTGTGCATGCTCTGTGAGGAGAGAGCGGAAGCTAAAGTAGAGGAGGATGTTGTTTCTTCCTGTATGGATGGGTCTGCTGAACTTTTGTTGTCTGAACTGAACTTGACAGTGAACTCTTACCTGAGATTATTGGGAAGCCGGATATGAAGGTGTTGCGTGTGCTTCATGCCAAATGGGTGTTACTCTGGAAGCTCGATCTAGTATTATACAGAGACTGTGTGAAACCTGTGAAATGGTGTGTGGAGTTTTGGACGACCTATCTGAGGGGTTTATGCTTTGTTGAGCGTGCTTAACAGCGTTTGCCTCAGGCGTTGCAAGACAACTTGGATCGTGTCCGGAAGACAGTGGACGAACTCAGTAGCGTGGTATAGAGGTGGAATTGGATGTCAACCTACTATGGAAGCTGAAGTGATCCTATTTGTTTGTTTGTATAAAGGTACCGTGTGGTATAGGGTGATTCTGTGATTCTTGATTTCAGCGTTGAGTGATGTGTTTAGGTTCTGTCCTTCGTTCTGATCTGAGAGGGGTTTTTTGCCTAGGAAGGGGGAGATGTAGCGTTGCTAGTTTAAGGCGTTCATTCATAACCAACCGTGTGGTGTAATGTTAGTGGTACGTAGTACCCTGCTTATCTAGTGTTTATATAAGCGGCCCGTCCGCCCTCTCTGGGTCAGTGTAGTTGCTAGTTGCTCCAGTAAAGCTCTCACTATTTCCCTGTCTCTCTGTGTCAGTCCGTACTCGGGTTAGCAGTTACTCTGGTAGCGGCCGGCCACATCGTTTCACTTGACCGGTAAATAAAGAATACAATAACGCCTAGACGGTCTTTCTTGGCAATGCCTAGTACGGTTTCGCACTATTTAGACCCTAAATAGAAATATGGCACGGTTTGGAAAGCGTTAGAGTTGAGGAGAGGCTTGGTTGGAACTGTCTTCGTCACAGGTAGATTAAACAGTGCTAATTGAGTCTTTGCTTAGTAAAATCTTTTTCCTTACAGAGTTGTTCACGGCATGCGGCCCGGCGGATAGTGGATACAAGCATACAAGCAAGCAGCAAGAGTTATGTGTGTTAGAGTTTGTGAAACCAACAAAGAAACATTAAAAGTGGTTGTGCCATTATAAGTTAATCCGAATCTTCGGTTTCCTACGTCAGGTCATATGCTTAAAGAAGACTCTGTTTCACTTCACAGCATAGCAGAAGCCGAAACAGGCTAAAATTGCATTTGGACCACTTTCGTACAGACCGCCTAAACAATGGGCCACTTTGATCGGGAGATACCAACGACGCACCAAAAATATGATGGGCAATTCGGGGTAATATGGATTCGGATCCCCAGACCCCCACCGTATTCGCAACCCCAGCCTGGTACGGAAACAACGGTTTGTGGATTCGGAACCCCACACCGGAACCGTAGTTTAAATAACACGAAATTTTGTTTGCAAATTTCGGAGCACATTGGGACACCTCGGTTTCGGTACGCGGAACATTCCCCCCATCCGCCGACCACCCTTACTTTCGGCCTCAGTTTCAAGCTGATGCTTTAGGTTCAGGCTTAGGCTTAGCTGGGCACAGGTTCAGAGTTAGGATCACCCTTTAGAGTAAAATTTAATAAGGCAGTTTGCCTTGCCAGGTGGGATTGGCAATCGGTTTCTTTAAGCTCTGAGGCCGTATTCACAAAGATTTCTAGACTGTCTAGTTTTCTAGCAAGTCTACTTGCTACTAGTGCGTTCTAGATCTAGTGCGTACTAGTTTTGCTATTCACAGAAAGTAGCACGTTCTAGGTAGAAGGCACTACCGTATAGTGCTGTTTATAGTACCCGGGTACTATATATGGCACTTAGGGTTTTGCGAAAATAAAATTGAATCCATTTATTGTACCCGGGTACTATATATGGCACCTACAAAATCTGCTCTATAAGAAACTAACAATAGTATGTGAAATTCTTTGCTCAAATTACCGATTTGATGTAAAAATAGGTAATATACATCCATCAGAACCCCTATGATTGCATTATCTACTGTTTTTCTTCATACAAACAAGGTTTACCACCAAAAATACTGTATTTTTCGCACGTTTTGTATTTATAACAGCTCATTTCAGAATATAAATCTGTCTCCATTTATAGTACCCCGGGTACTATATATAGAGGGGTACTATAAACAGCACTATACGGTAGATCTAGTGCCTTCTACTTTCTAGCGTGTTCGCCGTTTCTCGTTCACGTGCCTGTCTCAGCATATTCCTTTCCTTGTCTACGTCAGCACTTATAGCCGAGTATGAGGGATACGTACTGCACGTCAACTAAACACTTAGTACTGGAAACACAATGTACCGTACGCAAGCTAAAACTAAAAACTCGGATGCTGTTGTTTGTAAAGCACTATTGTATGTAAGTTGAAGAAAATCAGGCAAAGTGTGCAGCGCTCAGTCGGTGTGTGGTGGCGGAAAGTCAGTGTATACGGCCTAGGAAGCATCTCTGATGTATACGGCCCAGGTTAAGAAGTTCAGACAAAAGTGCAAAACGCACGCAGGCATCAATTTGGCATCGAAAGCGCCACACGGCAAGAAATGGAAGACTCACCCACAATTTCAGCTACGGCAGAATCTCTTGGATAGCGCGTGTTTTGCGGCCAACAATCTTGTGGTTGCTGTAGCCATGGTGGCCCGTCCCACCACAAGCGGTTGTTTTCTAAAGATGGGTAATTCTCTGGCTTTGTGGGCACATCAGCAGGATTACCCTTTCCAGGGACAGAACAAACTCGAGCCAAAGTGTAGGCTTGAATTTCCTGAATTCGGTTGTGCAACCATTTTGGCAGAACTCGATCTGTACCAAGCCATCCCAGAACGCACTCCGAGTCTGTCCAAATGTACTGTGGAAACTCAACAGAAACACGGAGCTGCTGAGAAACGAACTTCAGTGCTCGGACAGCCAACAACACGCCCAACAATTCTAGCCTTGGCAGGGTCACTGCCTTCAGGGGGGCCAGACGGTTCTTAGCAAATATCAAGGCAGTCTGCACGCAATCGTAATTCTCGATGCGCAAGTAAACAACAGCGCAGTAGGAACGCTTCGAGGCATCGCTGAAGCAATGCAATTGCAAGCAAGACTGGGGAGAAATGGGGCCCACCAATCGTGGAATTCGAAGATTGGATAGCAGGTCAAAGTTGTGGAACAACTTGTGAGCATTGTTTTGCAACTCTTTCGGCAATTCAACATCCCAGTCATACTGGTCTAACCACAGTGATTGTGCCAGACGCTTAACTGGAGCCACCAGTGGCGCAACAAGTCCAAGTGGGTCATAGACACTCGACAACAGCGAGACAATGCGCCGTTTGGTCAAGCTTACAGAGGGGTCATAAGCTTTGGGCTGTAACAATGACAAGGTGTCTGAAATAGTGTTCCAATTCAATCCCAAAAGCTTAACGACTGGGCTGACATCACGGTCAGTTTCTGGTATCTGGTCCAAAAAGGCCTTGTCATTTGAGGCCCACTGTGTCAATTTCATGCCTGCAGCAGTAAACAGCCCTTTGGCTTCTGAGTAGAACAAGGCAGCTTCTTGCGTGCTTGCCAAACTAACTGCCACATTATCGACATATATATTTTCGGCAATCAAACGCGAGGTAGGTGACTGAAACTCCTTGCGAGCCATGTGATGCCGAATGGTTGCGGCAAGCAAGAATGGACTTGAAACTATCCCAAAACTCACTCTCCGAAACCGCAACTCTCTTAGGTTTGAAGAATCAGTGGCCAATGAGCTCAAATTTCGCACCCACAGAAACCTGGTTAGATCGCGTTGGTCTGGGGTGACCAAGACTTGCAAAAAAGCCTTTTCCAGGTCACTGAGCACACCTACTTGATTCAAGCGAAAACGGAGCAAAAGGCCTGCAATGTCTTCCAAGGCCACTGGCCCACAATAGAGATGACTGTTGAGACTGCGAGTTTCTTTGCCGGCATGGCTACTGGCATCGAATACCACTCGTACTTTAGTGGTGTGGCTTGTTGGTTTAAGCACACAGTGGTGCGGAATGTAATACGTCTGCCCTTCAGGGCGGGGCCCAGCGGGGACCTCTTCGACAATTTTTAGTGCCAAATATTCGGCAAAAATGTTATCGTACTTTGTCAGAAGCTCAGGATTAGTTTGAAGCCGATTCAGAAGAGAGCGCAGGCGATGTAAAGCTACATAATAGTTATCTGCAATTTGTAGCTCTTGGTTTTTGACTGGAAACCGCACTTGATACCGTCCCTCTTCTTCCATGAACGTAATTGACTTGTTAAACTCCTCCTGAACCTTCTCATCCTCAGGAGTTTGGTCCGAACTGCAGATCCCTATTGCTTCTAACTGCCAGAGTTTTTCCAGCTCTGGTCCAGGCTGTGACACTGTTTGCACATGTAGTACCGTGTCAGGAAGATTGGCATGCTGACCAACATTCGATATCAGCAATTCGCCTGCCACAATATGGCCCAAAGCAGACTGGACCAGGAAAAGCCCTGGATTTATGTGAATCAGTGGTTTCATGGAGACCAACTTGAAAAAATAGTCTCCGCCGATCAACACATCCACGTGAACCACTTCATCCTTTGAAGGGAGTGGATCGGCCAAATCAAATCGGCTCAGTTCAGAATAAAGTGCACTATCGACAGCATGTCGAGTAATCGGTTGCGTGATCTGGTCACATAGCGTTGCCTCTATGGGTAAACATGACCCAGTTCGGAGCTGGATGCCAAACTGGACCTTCTTTGACCTACAGGTCCTGGCAGATTGAGAAAAGCCAGCTACCACGAACTCATCTTTGCCGATCGGTTTAAGTGACAACTGGTTTGCCACAGCCGTACGCACAAAGGTTTTCTGACTGCCTGAGTCTAAGAGCAGTCTTGCTTGCACCACACTGGGCACATCCAAATTATGCAGCTGAGCGAGTGCCGTCAGTAAAAATACATGCCTCTGAGGTTCAGAAACGGTCAGCACAGGAACGTGCGCAGACGCTATTGGTGCATCTTTTGAAGACTGGGCACTCAACCTCGATTCAGTCAGGTTTGAAGGCTCAGCGAATTGGAGTGCTGGCAACGCTTGTAGTGCACTGGTTTGCTTATTCTCAGCCGATTTGAGCTTGGGTTCATGCGCTCTCGAGCCAAACTTTTGTGCACAGAGTGAACGGTGATGATTGAAACTCTGGCAATATGGGCACTTCCGTTTTGACTGTGGGCAAGTTCGAATTGGGTGATCATTTCTCAGGCAACGGTAGCACAGTCTATTAGTTTTTGCGAAAGAGTGGCGCTGCTTCTGGTCAACGTAAACGGTACACTGATCTGTGTAGTGGCTTCCTTTACAGAAAACACACTTCGGTCCAGACTTGTTTGCAACAAGCGCATGAGTGGTTGATACAGCTGGGGCCTTCGTTGTAGTCAAACTCGCGCTCCCAAGCTGTTGCATCAATCGTGCTACCTTCAATTGCTCGCCAAGGAACTCGCGTAGACATTGCAAGCGATTAACATCTTGTGTCAGCTTTGGCGTCAAGTCCTTTAACAGTCGAGCTGGCAGCTTTTTAATCAGTGTGTCTGCGAGCAACCACTCTGTACCGTCGATTTGCCTGAGCTGTTCTAGCCCTCTAACGTGTTTCTCAACGTCCATCGAAAACTGTTGCAACGAATCAAAATTATCCTGCATCGACCGCAGGTTTTGCAGCGCTTGGTAATGAGCAGAAATCAAGCTACTATCGCACCCGTAATGCTGACGTAGCAAATCTAGGGCCTGTTCGTAGGTCTCATCTGTGACGGAAAGTCCTTCTACTACCCTTGCAGCATTACCGTTCAAAACTGTCTTCAGATAGGCAAACTTTTGTGCGTTTGACAGCACTGCATTCTCATGAATCGCCCTACTGTACGCAGCCCAAAATTCCTTCCACTGGAAGATGTCACCACTGAAGGGTTTTAATTCCAGCTTAGGTAGGCGCACAACTGGCTCGGTTCTACCTGTCTCCGTTACAGGTGCGCTTGCTAATTTTCTTTCTAAAAGCGCCATGTGCTCAACGTGCTGCGCAGTCTCAGCTTTATGCCGCTCAGTCTGTTCTTGTGCTGTTTGCTGAAAATGAGCTAAAGTCTGCGAGAATCTAGTTTCCGCTGCCTGTAAGTCAGCTGTATGTTGCTCTCTCAACACGGCAATCTGCTCTTTATGACGGCGTTCTGAATCCTCTTGTTGTCTGCGAAATCTATCATCTGACTTCATAATTTGCTGCTGAAGTAGTAGAATGAGCCTGTCAGTAGTATTAGCTGGAGCTTCAAAAACGGTTTCAACAGACTCTTTTGATGATCCAGTTTCCGACAAAGGGTCTGACCCGAGGCGCTCCCTAATAAGGCCAAGCAACTTTCTACATTCTGTTAACTGCAGCACAACTCGCTCGTTTTCTTTCTCTAGTGCTTCTCTTTTTTCTTCTTTCTCAAGCGGTAATGGAGCCAATTCTTCTTTCAGCACTGAGAATTCTGTCTCTAGTTGCGCAAACTCTTCCTTAGCCTGCCCTGCCCTAGCCGAATAGTCGCTCTGCAGCGCCGCATCGGTACAGTTTGTAATTTGGTAGGAGACTTCTTTTAACGTTGCGTGCAGTTTAACAATTTTCGACACCAAACTTTCACGCTGGATTAACAAACTTTGTCGACGACTTCTAGTCTGCGGTTTTGGTGTTCGTTGCATTTTTAGCGAGAGGGGAGTCAAGTAGGTAGGAACGTTTTCGTAAACCAAACGAGAGAGAACTTTCTCACCTTCTGCGAGCAGGGTTAGGCTTACGTTCCAGAGGGCGTTGTCTAGGCATTTGAACTGAGATCCAATCCTCTGATCAATCGGGCACCACTTGAGGAAAAGAAGGACTTTGATTCGACGTCGCCCTTAAAGTATAGACAGACACCGCAACGACTCAGCTAAATTTGCGCTCTAGACTCACCGAGTACACTAGCCGCACACTCCGGTTCCAGTAGCCTAACCGCTTGTCTTCTACCTAGCCACCAGCCCTCTCCCTCCGCTCTCTACGCCCTTTCTCCTTTTTCTTTATTGCTCTCTTTCCTTTCCGTAACAAACGTAATTCAAATCAAAAAGTAATAATCGCAACTGGCACAAGTTATATAAACTGAACACACACGAGAAATTAGCGCCAAGTTCAAGAAACCCGTAAATCAAAATGACACTTTTGACAGTACATTCAGTTCAAACATCAATTTGAACAATTTTGTGCTGAGAACACAGCTCTCTATACAGTTCTAATCCTTTTGTCACTGTTTTGTTTGAGCAAGAGAATAAAGAGGAAAATGAGCTCAAATGTTGTAAAACAGTCCACGACCGCAAAATATGCTGAAAGTCCAAGTATTTCTGTTATTTAAACTATTTGGTATTATCCGGTATTATATGGTATACAAAAATACCAAATACCAAATATTACCATTTCTCAAAAAATACCAAATAATAATACCGAATACCATTTGCATCCCTACTGCAGAAGCATGGAATTGTACCCAAAAAAGCCATATCTATTAGGCCAGACAAAAACATTTTTTCAATGGTCAAATAGTCATGTATGATTTCGTACATACTGAGTGTTTCGTTTTCCTAACTGCTGAATTTGCAATTATTCAAGTTTCCGAATACCTTTCCTAATAGTCACTTTTAGTAGGCGATTTGTGGTAACGGAAACTGTTTTGCGCATCGTACCGCACGCCCGTACTGAACAGATATTCCAGTAGGCGATTTTTGTACGCGACAAGAGGGTCCATTCAGCCTAGTGGCATGGTGTGTATACAAATCACCTACCAGAAAGAAGCGGCATGGACGTGCGGCACGCTGTGGTGCACACAAGTTTTCTGGTTATCCGATCTCTCAAATCGTCTACTATATGTTATGAGATGTTATAAAAGTTGTAAGTTGGAAAACTGCATGTAGAACATGCAGAAGGAGAGAGAAAAGAAATAAGCAGTGAAGTTCAAAATTAAGAAGATGTGTGCAACAGCGCCAGCTTGCAAGCAAGTCCTTTCTTATTTTTTCAATACATTTAATTCGAAGCATAAGCTGGAAGCCCAACCCTGCTAACTAGCCTAAATCTAAGATCACAGGTTTAGTGCAGTTTGAGACAGTTTGGGTGTTCGATTTCCATTTTTTCGTCTTGTCACGCATAGATGTAGTACTCATGCAGTGGCGTATCCGAGGGTGGGGGTAGGGCAGGTGCACCGCCTCTTTTCGGTGGAGGTGGAAAGAGAAAGTCTGTCAAAAATAAGAGAAACTAATGAATTGTGCACTAAATCTGTCTATTTTATGCTCAGAATGCCTTTTAAATGCATTTTGAAGGCTAAATTTTCAAAATTTTCTCGCCCTGGTCTGGCAGAAACCCCAACCAGGTCAATTTAAAAACTACTACAAGTTGTAAGTTTGGTTAATTTTATGCTCAGAATGCCTTTTAATCGGGAGCCGGACAATTCGCCACCACCGACTCGCCGCCGGACAACTCGCCACGGACAACTCACCACCGGACAACTCGCCACCAGGACAACTCGCCACCGGGACAACTCGCCACCAGACAACTCAACCATAATTATGCGTTTATGAACGCCCCAGTCACTTACAGAATCGGGGTAATTAGTTTGTGCTGGTCTTTCTTTACCATGTAAGACTACTAACTAAGACTACTAGTTATTTTTGGCAATTTTTAGAGACTACTAACTACGACTACAATTTAAAATTCGAAAAAGAAATAGGTCTAGGTATGGGTAGGTATTTTAAAAATACCATGGTAGCGGGTAGAAATCGGGTTCCATTAATATCGCATTAATAAATATAAATTCCCTAAAGATGCCAAATTTCAATTGGTTTTGCAAAAATAGTTTTTCTAATCTGATTTTTGGACAACTATTATGAGCTCAGTATAGCAGTTTTACTTCACAGTTACTCATACATGTAACAGGTCATCCGCCGATGGGGGGAGGGGGGTTGGGGGGGTCTGGCGCCGGCCGGGGGGGGGTCTGAGCCAAAATTTTGGGGGAGGGGGTGGGCACTAAAAAACGCTCAAAAATCGAAAAAAATCGCAATTTTTTGGCTAAAAATTGCCAAAAAGCGCTAATTTGGGCTTAAATACAGCTAAAAAGTGCTGTTTTACAGGCGATTTTGGCAATTTTTGTGTGTGAAAGTGTAAAAAATTGCAAAAATTTGCTCGAAAATTTACTTGCCAGAAAAATCGGAGGGGGGGATCGGTGAAATCGTCTCAGGGGGTCCCATCCGGGGGGGTCTGGCCTAAGTCGGGTGGGGGGCAGACCCCCCAGACCCCCCTGTTACATGTATGCAGTTACTAGAACAGTTGTTAATTTTCGAATACTTTGGTAGATTAACATTGGCAAAAAACGAATCAGCTTCCTGACTGGAGCATAATTTCTAACTGTACTTCCTGATTCTGGGTCACCCACCATAGTTGCATAAAAAATTTCAGCTTGCTGCAAATACTTCCCTCAGCATAAAGACCAAATGCTCACTCTATAAGGTATAAACACATGTATATTCTATAGCGGCGGTTTTTTTAAGTTGTTTTATAAATTCTAAGTTTTTACTGGTGGCGAGTTGTCCGGTGGCGAGTTGTCCAGGTGGCGAGTTGTCCGGTGGCGAGTTGTCCCTGTGGCGAGTTGTCCGTGGCGAGTTGTCCGGCGGCGAGTCGGTGGTGGCGAGTTGTCCTAGACCCCTTTTAATCACGTTTTTAAGGCTAATTTTGCTAAATTTTCTAATCATAGTTGGGCAACTACCCAACCAGGTACTTTCAAAATTTTTTAGTCCCGGCTTTGCAAAATCCTAGATAGGCCACTGTACTAATGTACTAATGATGGTTAACTGTCCTGTGTCCCTGCTCTTTTTTCGGTGTGAATGGGAATCATCATGCAAACATCAGAATCTAGTCAAACGATTCTGTCAAATCGACTTCGTGTTCTTGACGTTCCCCTTTCAGTCTGCAGGGTTTCTATGGAGAGCAGGCTTATTGCTTAAAAAGCAGTGTGCAGCAGCGTACCCAGGGAGTGTAGGGTCGGTACACCCCGTTCATTGTAGGTAGGAAAAATTTGGCAAAAATATGAGAAACGAATAAATTATGACCTTTACCTACCTATTTTATGCCCATAAATGCGTTTTTTAAGGCTAATTTTTTTGAAAATTTCTGGCCCTGGCCTTTACCCAACCAGACCTCTTCAAACTAAAACTACTGTTTATTTTTGTCAGCATTACGCTCAGAATAGTTTTAAATGCGTTTCTGAAGGCTAATTCTGCAAAATTTTCTTGCCCTCGCCCTACCAGGCAACTTCAAAATTCTACACCCCTTTGCAAAATGTTGGTTACGCCACTGCAGGTGTGTGGACAGACTTCGCCTGGGCCTTCTGCGTTATATGCTAACATACGTACATACTACAGTTACTAACTACAGAATCTGTCAACTACTATAAAACGTGCAGGCGATCAACAATTCTCTCAATCCTCATTCGTCTCCATCTTCGGTTCCAAACCCAGCCATGTCGGCCCTTCCCTCATACATGTAGTTGGGGGGAATGGGGGATTTCCCCCAGGCCCGATTTTCGGAGAAAATTCCCCCCAGCCGGATACTGGGGGGGGATTTTTTGAAACCCTATTTTGGGTTTCTAAACCTGCAAACAGGGTTCCAAAAGCCCTGGTTAGGGTTTCAGAGCTCCTGAACAGGGTTTTGGAACCCCAATTTGGGTTTTAGAAGCCCTAATTTGGGTTACTGAAACCCAAATTTTAAAATATTAAAGGGCATTTTTGCACTTTTGACAGGATTTTACCAGATTTCTGAAACACAAAGCCCTGTTTTGAGCCCAAAAAAGGTCGCTGAAACCCCCTTTGGGCATAGCCCTGAAACCCTATTTTGGATCAGAAAAATTTCCACCCAGCCGAAAACCCAGCTACATGCACGTATGTTCAGTCTCCTCGTCCCTCTCAGTTTCTCTTCATTTCAACACCGCACCGGCCTACAATAGAGTCTCATGTCACTGGTGCCGTTCAATGGTTCAACTCTCGCTATGGATTCATCTCCCGCGCCAATATTCAAAAGAACTACTTCTTTCACCCCTCTGATCTTCATCCTTCCTGCTCCGAATTCACATTGTGCGGTTAAGAAGGAGTTCAATTTGACGTCGTGGATGTCCAGCCTCACTATGTAGCGGTCAACATTACTCGTCTCAAGGTTCCCTGTTCGCTTCCGGTTCCGGTCGTCGCTTTCCGGTTCTCCCTGTTCTCAGGGTTCTCGCTCTCCCACTTCTCTCTCATGTTTCCGGACGATCGTCAGGCACAGATATGGCCCCGGTTCGACGCTCGTCCGAGGGGGAGTGATGAAAGATTTCAGCCTTTGCATTCTTATTGCCATTGTATTGTTTTTCGAATAAACGAGTGCTTCTTGCGTACGTACGTAGGTCAGTTTAGAAATATGAGGTGTGATTTTGGTGATGTCATGTCCATTTACTGAGCAGTCAACCTGTTTTTGTTTCACTCAATACGGGTATGCCAGAGCCAGCAGTCTCCAAATGTAGAAAAAGCTGTGGACGAAAACTACTTTGATCAGTTTTTTGATTATATCTTTCGTGTTGTCACAAACAATGGAAGTTATGCTGTTATGGTGGCTGGTTTTGTGTAACGTTTTCTTGATTTCCAACTTTGGGAGCATTTTTTAATTTTCATATTTTCTATTTTCCAACTTCCTGGCTGGCGATTTGCGCCGGATCGCCCGTACCGTACCGGTCGCAGAACAAAAACAACCGCGAGGAAGGGCAGGTCTTTTGGCGTCAAAACTTCTAGGTAGCCACCACTACACGAAGGCAGAGGATGAGCAGCTCTGAAGAAGTATCGTGGATCTCTTGGTTCTGCGGTTTGAGAGGAAACGAATTCTTTTGCGAGGTGCGTGCGTACGTGGAATGGCTTTTTTACATTTCTTTCCCTTTATCATGTTGCCGTAGACTTTTAAGAAATCAACGGGGGCAGCTATATTCCCAATGACAAATTGATTATCCGCTAAAAAATCAGGTTGCTCTGCAATAAAGCGCATGCGCAATTACCGGAGGGGTTGCGAATTTCCGAACCCTTACGGTAATTATGGTCTAGCTCTTTGGGGGCCGTCCATAAACGACGTCTTTCAAAAATCCCGATTGAGGTCCCCTCCACCTAGGCGACGCCGTTTTCCGTTTACCCCCCCAAATAAAAGTGCAGTACATGCAGTACTGTCATTTTTTCTTGTTGCCATACTGCACAATGAATTGAATAGATCCTTTCAGCCACTCTGGGAAGCTTTTCTGTAGAAATCGTTGACAGAATGTACATAAATCGAAAATAATACATTCAAAGTTCCCTAAAATTCCGACAAAAGCGACTTTTTTTAGCTAACCCCCGCCCCTCCTGGTGCGTCGTCTCGTCGCATTTCAGCCGACCCCCTCCCCCCTCTGGAACGACGTCGTTTATGGACGGCCCCTTGACACTCGGCCGGCCGCTGAGTGGCACATTCTTGCTACGCTTTTATGCATTTTTGGTACCAAGTAATAAGTAGCCATAGCGAGCAATAGTGACACCATCAGTAAGTATGTAAATGTGTCCTTCTAACTAGAGCGCGAACTGGTATTGGGTGTGTTGGGGTGTTTTCCAGGTATTGGGTATTGGGGTTTTTACCAGAGTCCTATCGGGGAGGTCTGACCTAAGTCGGGCGGGATTGATTGAGCAGGTATTGTGCCAGTACCGAACGAGTGGTTCTTATTGTTTGTGCAATCGCTCTTAAACGGTTGTCAAACCGATTTCAGGTAGATGAAGACTACATTCAAGACAAATTTAACCTGACCGGTCTGAACGAACAAGTTCCTCATTACCGTCAAGCTCTGGATATGATACTGGATTTGGAGCCTGGTCAGTTCAAACGCACCCAGTCAGACGCGCATTTCCTGATCCGGGCGGCTAGAATTTTAGTTACCTAAACAAAGGCAAAATAATAACTTGTGATGAGCTTGGATGTTTAAAAGCGTAAATATTATCTTGGATAGAGGCACATGCATACCTTTTGTGTGAGAATCGTTCTCTAATCGGATGAGAAAATCCAACCGGCCGCAACCAAACAAGCTTACAAATTGGCAGTTGAGCAAAATCAACCGTCATGCACACGTAGTTTAGAAGTGTACACGATCTTTGAAGTGCTTACTGCATTTGAAATATTGTGGTTGGCTTCAGATGATGACTTGGAAGACAATCCCAACCAGTCAGATCTGGTGGAGCAAGCTGCCGAAATGTTGTACGGCCTCATTCATGCCAGATACATTCTAACCAATCGCGGGATCGCGCAGATGATTGAGAAGTGGCAGAACGGCGATTTTGGCCACTGTCCACGTGTTTACTGCGAAAACCAGACAATGCTACCCATAGGTAATCAATTAACTGTGCGCACAGCATTTTACGCAGTTGTTAAAAGGACTAACCCTAACAACAGTGGTGGTTTGTAGGATTGTCGGACGTGCCAGGAGAGGCAATGGTCAAACTATATTGTCCTAAATGTATGGATGTATACGCGCCCAAGTCCTCCAAACATCACCACACTGACGGCGCCTATTTCGGCACCGGCTTTCCCCACATGCTGTTCTTTGTGCACCCTGAGATGAGGCCCAAACGTCCTCTCAACCAGTTCGTTCCCAGGTAACAGAGCAGTCGTCCTGTTCTTACCCGCTTCACCGAGTTTCTTTTGCAGATTGTACGGCTTCAAGATACACAGTCAAGCCTACGCATTGCAGCAGCAGGCGGCTATGAATTTCAAGGCGCCCATGCGCACTATGAATGTCTATTCGCCGTCGAAAATGGCCTCGCACTGATTAACTGCTATCTCTGATCTTTTCTATACTAAGACACGGTCGAACCTTTATCTGGGAACTGTATTACTTGCTTCGAAGCCCAGATAAACAGACCGATTGTGCAAAGATCATTGTGATTTATTGTCGCTATGGGTTTGGACCACTGCACAAGCTAAAACAATGCAACATCATGTTGCATTTTTATCGGTGCTGTATGTACCAGTTCCGTAGCCCAGACGGGATTTCTGTCAGAAATGAGGTGGGAAATTTTTGAAAGACCAGTCCTAAATACAGGGTCCGTCATTAAGATACTCTGCTTAGTTCCTGAGATGTTTGCCCTCAAAGTCATAACAGAGATTTTGGCAATGAACAATTGTGATTAATAACAACCCAGCAAACGTTTTACTTTTACAGCCATGAATCTCAACCGTTTTGAACAAATCTTTTTTCAACGAAAGGCTGATAAATTCTTGAAAGATTTGTCAAATTTTTGTTAAGATGCTCTGCTTAGTTCTTGAGCTATTTGCCCTCAAAGTCGAAACAGATTCTGGCAAAGAACAATAGCGATTCCGTTGTACTAAAAGCAAATCAGATTCCTATTGCTGGGGGCTAACGAGGCTTTACTGCGCAGTGTACAAACAGTAAAGCTTCTTTAGCCTCCAGCAGCAGTAGAAATCCGTTTATCATGAAGAACAAGGTGGCCCATTTATTTATCCGGTTTTTTCGTCTTGCTGTAACTGTTGAGTGCTAACGAGACTACTGGTGAAGTAAACCGAGCGTGTGTTTCTCTAATAAAGCCTCCAATAGCCATCAGCAGTAGTAGGATTCCGTTTTGCTATAAAGTGCAACGAAATAACAAAAATCCCTTTTGTTCATTGCCAAAATCACTGTTTTGTCTTTGAGGGCGTATATCTCAGAATCTAAGCACAGTACATTAGTGAAAATTTCAGCAGTCTTTCAAGAATTTGTTTATCTTTCATTTAAAAAAGATTCACTTAAATCGGTGAGATTTGCGGTTGTTACGGCGAAAAATCTGCGGGGTTGTTTTTTTGACGGACCCTGTAATTGCGGATGTACATGTAAATTCGACACTCACAAACTCAGTTTTGGTGCGGCAATACATTGCCATAGCTGTAACATTACAACAGTGTGATATGAACAGTTCTGAAGATATTTAGTGCGCTGTTAAGAGGTGAAACACCTAATTGCAGGTTGTTGTTTGTGTTCCTGAGGTTGCGCTTACAGCGCCGCTTTTTTTGCTAACCTGTGCTTAATATAGACCTCGCCTAACAACTCGACGCTTGAGGGCTGTCGCGCTCCCCTTGATAATTAAAAAACCGGCGCTGATAAGAAAAGTATTTTGTGCAGTCAGCCAGTAAATGCGTTTTATTAGAGCACAACAAATGTATCGTGAATGTCAAGAGCCTCTAGGACATCAGGATGCATCAGGTCCATTGATTCTCCGTTTAGTTTGCAATACTCGTGCAATGACTCCAGAATTTCTATGCCAGAGCCTAACAGTCGAATTACCGAGTTGCCCAGCATTCCGAGACCGTGTTCGGCAGCGATTTCCAGTTTTCGAATCGGGTGCACAGTTGTGGAATCGATCAGAAAACGTTCGCAAGCCCGCAACACCTTAGCCACCTTGTGCTCACTTGCTTGGAAGAGGATAAAGTCGAAATTCCTGAAACAACAACCGTATACGACTTGCTATCAAACGACAGTTCAGCATACGATTTCGTGACCTTCGTAAACCATCATACAATCAGAATCAGGCACTTTGTGCCACGGTTACGGTATCATGTGGCAACGGCATGATGGTACCCCACCATATATGGCTTGGTAGTGATAAAATCATACCTGCAAGTAATAACGGGTGTTCTATAGACACAGAGAGCGTTGATGAACTGGCACAGTTCGTCGGGATCCCAATTAAGCAGCACAGTTCTCTTCAGTCCCTTCTTCCGGCACTCCAACCACTCGTCGAAGAGGGGAGAGTCAAACTCGGCTAGATAGTTGACATCCACGTAGTAGGCCTTATTGGCCACCAGAATTGCAAAGTCTCTGTAGGGAGATTCTTCCTGCAAATTTTCCGGCTTTCCTGTCAGCATTTGAGCCACTTTCAAGCCCAAGCAGAGGTTGAGCGGCTTGACTACACGGCGCAGCGTGGATTCTTCTAGAACGAGCCAGAAAGGGTCTGGGTTCACCACTTCTGAACTGAGTAGATCCTGTTCCGCCAACATTGACATCCATTCGGCACCTTCTCTGAAACCAACACTAACTAACTCTATAACTGAACAACCGTTATTTTGTTGAATATTCAGAAATGACATTGTTTTGGTGCAAAATGTTTTCGTTTTTCTTTCCGTCGCCGATAAGGACCAACAAAATTTACCCGTGCAAGATTTTGTTGCTTACAACAATTTTGAACACGCGTCTACCGCCTCAAGCGTTAACTAATGTTGTTTACATACAACTCGTTTACGTTCACTTTGCACGTACTTTTCGACCAAAGTATCAGTAACTGGTTTGCGGTTTTTCCATGTAAAGACAAAAGGAGTACAGGATGTGTTTTTAAAAAGCACTCCGAACAACTTACTGATCAGTGATGGATATTCGGTAGTCGACCAAGAGACTGTAACCTTGACAGCCTTCTTCCGGTTGCCATCTCAGGTAGCAGGTGACACAAGCTCCAGTGTCGGCTCGACCGCCACACGTCTCCACCCAAAACCGGTAACCATGACTATGGAGTAACTCGGAAATTCTACAGGTGCCATTGGCTCCGGCAGTCAGCATGTTCTCTACGGCAATTTCGCCACTGTACTCAACGTCCCAGTGCTCCCCACTGCTGCTCGCATTCGACAGCATTATTGATTGGTTCTACAAACTAAAATTCTACACTCAGACCATTCCAGGGGTTTATCTCTAGCTAGAAAAGCCTGGGTGAGGTGAAGGCAGCGAGCTAACCACTGAGCCACCGAAGGCCAGCGATGCAAGTAGATAAATGAGTACCACCGTCGGGTGGGAAGTTAAAGGGAATCTGTGCTCAGGGCCGGACCCCGAGTTACAGAATGCTTGGGCACTCCTCTCGCAAAAACCGACCCAGGTGGAGTCAGGGTCACCCGCAAGTCTGTGCAACTAGACATGCGAGTTCTTTAGCTTTAGCTTCAGCTTTAGGAAGTATCTACCACAGATGATCAATTATTGTTATCCCCCTTGCTTTGTGTACTGTGTTGTGCGCGGCTGTTAGTGCGTGTTGTCTTTCACCTGAACAAAACTACTAGTCAACTTCTGTGTGCTTCGCTCAGTCCTACGATCAATGGCCCCAATTAAGCTTTTTAAAATTTGGACCTCTCCGTGGGGAAACCTGGTATCAAACACCCCGCTATCGGCCTATGCATGTCTAAGTTGCACCGTTACTATTGTCACTCAGTCACACATAGTAATAAACAAAAACATAGGAAGGATCCAGGATTTCGACACCTTATAAGGAGAACTGTGGACAGAAAAGATAACTAGAAAATTTACTCTCAAACTACTCTGTACAATTTGTTTTATACAATCACAATACTGTATAATTGTATGCACAAGAGTCGCTCGATTTCTCGTAGTCTTGCAATGCAAAGCACGCATAGTTTACATACAACTGTAGTTACAAACTTTACACAAACCTCCAAATCACGTTGTGTCACCAACAAAACGCCAAATCAGTTAGCAACTTTGGGAATATAAAGTAGCTGAAAATCAAATAAAATTCTGATGCTACCGACCGGACAGAGAAGACAAGCTGAGGTTTAGATCGGTTTGTAGAGCAGAGTGGTGACGTATTTCTTGCGGTAGCGGTGCGTCGCGCTCAACACCATCACTCCGTCTTTTATGCTCAGCGCGTACAAATGATTCAGCATCACGTGATTGGGTTCGGGCAAAACGTTCGGGTCGCATTGTACCGGGGTGTCTTTGTTCAATATCACCTACAACAACTCTGCCTGCGCATCAGTGACGTAGCTATAAAGCGGTCGACATACCTGCAACAAATGAGGGGGCAGAACTGGCGGATTGTGCGCGCGTTCAAAGTCAGCCCGATCGGGAACCTCTTGCGAGAAGGCCTAAACAAAGGTCAACACAACGTGTGGCACCGATATAACTTGCTAACAGGTCACATGGTTTCACTTTGAGCAGGAGCATCCAGGTCTCAATGCGCAGTTGTCCTGCCCAGACATAAATTTTGTCCAAAAATCGAATTTTCGACAAAAACAAACAGAAAATCTGTTTTTCAACAAAAATGGGTAGATAGTTGCCAAAATTGATTTCTGGGGCTTAAAAACGCTTCTGGAAGAGTTTAGTAGACTTTTATTACCCCTGACAAATTAAGAGTAAGTATTGCCTTGAGTTTCTCGAGCTCCCGTTCGTTGACCGACTCAGTGTCGTGGTGGTGCGGAGTTCCCCGTTTGCTCACGTCCACGCTCACTTGCTGCATGTCTTTGTCGAGCGCATCGAACACGTGAAAGTCGGCCCGATCAATCGATATGACATTGTTCTGCGTGCCCATTTTGTTGTCCGTCTTGGCCATATTAGGATCGCAAATCCACTGACCATCCACCAGAAATTTGAACTCGTGACGCCCTCAAACAAATAGAGGACAGTGTAGACGACAGGGCTCGAATCATACATGTAACAGGGGTCCGGGGGTCTGCCCCCATGCGACATGGGCCACAGCCCTCGATCGGCCCCGAGACGATTTTTCTACCACCTCCCCTCCGACTTTTTCCAGCATGGAATTTTTCAGCAAATTTTTACAATTTTTTTTAGAATTACAAACACTAAAATCGCATGAAAAACAGCACTTTTTAGCTGTATTTGAGCCAAATTAGCAATTTTTGACGATTTTTAACCAAAAATTGCGACTTTGTTAGCATGTTTAGTACCCATTCCGCTCCCCTAGAATTAGCGCTCAGACCCCTAACCCCGTTCCCGCCATCAGCAGATGACCTGTTACATGTATGCTCAAAATCGCAGAATTTCGTTCCGTAAATCCAGCTAAAGCGGTTTAATTGCTTGTAATGTGCAGTTCGGGAATAGGGAAAACTCCCATTCACGTGTATGATTACCAAACTATTGTGTACCTTCAGGCATGTTTATTATGGTAGTGAAATCTTCGTTTGATTTGACCAGAGGTATCTTCCGCTTCCAACTGTCCCAGGAACCGCTGATAGCAACGCTCTTGGCCGTGGAGGCGCCTGACCATTTGACCACGACAGGCAGGTCCTGCGAATCGGCGTACTGCATGCTCGGAACACTCGAGTTGCTGCCGTTGCCCCCCGCCGGCGCTCCGCTTTTCGCTATCTTCACCTAAACATTCGAGTATTCTTTGTCTGCATACTGTCAGTAGATGTTCACAAATCTGAATTTTTTACAGCCAGGCACTTAACAGGAGTATGGCACCAGCAGTTAGGGTACCGGTATTGAACATGCTCAACGCGAAGCAGGACTATTAGGCGAGATGGCGGTACTATTAGGCGACAGGAATAATTGTTTATATAAGTCCCTACGGCAACATAGGTTAGCACTGAACCATAGCACAACAATAGAAACAGCATAAGGACAACTAAAACATAGCATAACAAAATAGGAAAGCAATTTCAATAATTCATTTAAAAATATGTGCAACACCACGGATAAATTACAACAAATTCAGCACTTATTAGTAGCTCGTCACAGAACCTGTAAAGCGCCAGATGGATGGATGAGCCACACCAAATTCTCGCGAAAAAACTCTGTGAGCTGCTTCCGCAAAGTTATTGGTGCGATCGTCTGCATCCAATGTCCGTTGATGAGCATAGCAACCGAAAAAATAGGTCGCCGACAGCCGTTCGCGTGACGATTTTTGATGACGAGAAATCTCGGTCTGTGTTGTACCGATTGATCAGATGCAATTCGACCAGTTTTTACGCATGTTTTTCCCAAATGGAACAGACAATCTGAGGATAAACAGTGGGGGCAGGTGAATATAACCGTATTTAGCTATAAGTTAACGAGTTCTAAGATTAACGAGACATTATTTTAGTGGGCATGCATAGCTAAAAATAGTGCATTCCGGCTTATAGCTGAACATGGCTATAGACCCCTGACTTATTCAGAAGGGTCGCTTATATGGTACTATTATCCATTAATGTTTTTTGTCGCCTAATAGTATCATCGAATAACCGGCGTCGCCTAATAGTACTGTACCCTGGTCAACGTACTACCGCTCAAGTGTCTGAAAGAACTAAAATAAATAACGAAACAACTACATCTAACGAAACAAGATATCAAACTAAAACAACGGCAAAAAATTTTCAGTCTCGTCACAAGGCTACTACACAGATAGGTAGGCATCTAAAGGGCGGTAGAAACAGGCACGATTGATTAGACAAACCTAAATAGAAGCAAATATAGCCTAAGGCTTGTCCGTAAGGCTACGAGAGACTAAGCCATTCTAACAGGCCATTGGTGTATTACAAGCAGGCGAAAACAAACAAAATAGACTGCTCAAAAACTATGCATAAAACCGGTTATCGTAAGAGAGTGGAGCCTAATAATTTCCTAGCTAAACTATGCGCGGCAAAAACTAGCGCGACACTAACGAAGTTGGAACGTAGAAGTGGCTAAATTACTCTGGGGAAGTTTTTTCGGACACCGTGCAGATCGGCAAAGTTAATCTAATAATATTTATGACTTGCCTGAACTGGGCATTCGTCGTCAATGCTGCTGCTGTAGGCGCGCGGCCGGTACGCATTGCTGTCGGGTCCGCCGCGGTCTGAACGTCGAACACCGCCCGCTTGTCGGTCTTGCTGGTTGCCCATTTCTCTCTCCACTAGCTAGACACACACCATGCTTATCATTAGCAGCACAGTACAAAATACACGGCAAGAATAAATGAACAAAGGCGGCCGCCGGAGCAGAGACGTAAAGCACATTAAAACTTAGCCAACTGCTACAGGTGTAAAAAATTTTAGGTGTGGACTTAGGACGCAGAAGTAAAAGAACATGATAAATGCTATGAGAAGTTTCCGCCATGCGCAAGACTCTGTGATTGTGGCCAAAAACCAGCATACATGAGTCGGAATAATCTGCAGCGATATGAAAAAAATTTAGGTATGGGCTTAGGCGGCAAATATCTAGTTTTCGTTAAAATATTAACCACAAAATGAGTTTTCCAAAAAACGTTTTGACCAAAACGAAATTTTCGACAAAATATACGAGAATTCCAGCTTTAGAGCCGGAAATCGGCCCAGCCCTCTCATTGAATTAGTGAAAATGAATATTCAGTGCATTATATTTCAAGCAAAAATTGGGTTCCACTGCAATTTTTCGTTTTTGTTGCAATGATACATTTTGTCGAATAATCCGTTTCCTGTTTTGCCGAAATCAAATTGATGAATTCCAAACCTTTTAAAAAATTTCAGTGGTCCTATTGGAATCTTATAAATACAGCCTTTCAGTTTGCAGAAGTAGTTAGTAACTATAATTTCTATTTGTAGGAAGTGAAAGCTATGTATATTACCAAAAAGTTCTCAAATATAGCCCGTAGTCCTAATTTGTTCGTAGCACCTACAACAGCTGTACATAGTGCGTACTTCACTGAGAAGCGAGGAGACAACAATCAATAGTTTACATACAGCAAGTTCCTCAATCTGGATCATGGCTGATTCACAGCAACTAAAGTATGGTAGGCCGGGGCAATTGGCGTTTGTATCTGCAGTCAGTCTTAAGTTACAGGCTATCATTTGACACTCACTCAAAAAACTCAACTTTGACAGCTGAATAAACCCAAAAACTAAGAGCTCGGTAAATTAAAAATCTACGATTCGGTTGGTTTGGTTTCATTCTTTTAGAACGAGCTCCTCAATCTGGATCATGGCTGATTCACAGCAACTAAAGTATGGTAGGCCGGGGCAGTTGGGAGCGAACTGGCACAAATGAACATGCAGCTTTTTACATCGATTTTTTCAAAACTTTGTTCAAAAACGGCTATTTTTGCTTGGTTTATATGTTAAGTATCACCATGCTGATTTACACAATAAGAAGTCATTTTACAGTCAGGGAAATAACAACATAATGTTGTAACAGGGGGGTCTGCCCCCCTAACCCGACTTAGGCCAGACCCCCCCGGATGGGGGGACCCCCAAAATCGTCTGCAAAACAGCACTTTTTTGCTGTATTTCAGCCCAAATTAGCGATTTTTAGCCCCCAACCCCCCTCCCCCTTCGGCGGATGACCTGTTACATGTATGACTGGTACCATATATTATATGTGCGATATATTATATGGTACCAGTCATACATGTAACAGGTCATCCGCCGAAGGGGGAGGGGGGTTGGGGGCTAAAAATCGCTAATTTGGGCTGAAATACAGCAAAAAAGTGCTGTTTTGCAGACGATTTTGGGGGTCCCCCCATCCGGGGGGGGTCTGGCCTAAGTCGGGTTAGGGGGGCAGACCCCCCTGTTACACGTATGGTACCAGTGTACCTTCCTTCCAGTCGTACAATGAAACGTACAGGGTCCGCCAAAAAACAACCCACAGCAGATATTTTTCTGTAACAACTGCAAGCGCAAATCTCAACCGATTTGAATAAATCCTTTTTTAAATGAAAGACAAATAAATTCTTGAAAGATTGATGTAACGCTTATTAAGATAGCCTACTTAGTTCCTGAGATATTTGTCCTCAAAATCAAAACAGAGATTTTGGCAATGAACAAGAGTGATGAAGAACGGGAACTACCAACTTGCGCACAACCGATTTGCGCACACGGATCGCGGGCACACCAACTTGTGCACAACCGATTAGCGCACAACCAGTTTGCGCACAGCCGATTAGCGCACAACCGAATTGCGCACAACCGATTAGCGCACAACCGAATTGCGCACAAAACAACCGATTTGCGCACACAGTAACAGTTGTGTTGTTGTGTGTTGAATGTAGTGTACATACGTTGTGAGGCTATGGTAATGCAGGCTTAATGGTACAGGCATGCTTATGTAAGCGTTATATGTAAATTTGGTTCGGTCAGCCAAACTGGCATGCATGCAGTCCAGTTTAACATTTGTTCTCTCTTTCTCTCTGCCATGCCGTGCCGCCTGCCATTTGGGTCGTGGTGAATGAGGTCCGCCGCGCCAACAATGATGTCGAGAGCTGGAACTCTAAGATGGCCAGGTTGTTCAACAAATGCAAGCATCCAGACATTTACTTTTTCCTGGAACGCATCCTTTCAGAACAAAACAATGTAAGGTGCAGGCAGGTTGATTTAGGGAAATCGCTAACTAAATTCTAAATGACTTTTCAAGCAATTTCAGGTAAACACGCAACTAGATCAGATGGCCGCGAGTGCAGCGCTGGTTTGGCGCAATCCAAAATACGAACGCATCGATGGCAAAATTCGCAGACTGGCCGAGCGTTACCAATTGGGTTTGATCGAGCGCATGGCGTTTCTAAGAGGAATAGGGCACTACTTTGCACAGCCAAAACGCAATCAGTTATAAAATTTATGTATTATAAATATATCTGTTATAAATGTAACTGTGTAAAAAAATTGTGCGCAAATCGGTTGTGTTGTGCGCAATTCGGTTGTGCGCTAATCGGTTGCGCGCAAACCGGTTGTGCGCTAATCGGTTGTGCGCAAGTTGGTGTGCCCGCGATCCGTGTGCGCAAATCGGTTGTGCGCAAGTTGGATAGTCCCTGAAGAACAACCCAGCAGATTTTTTAGTTCTGCAACCATGAATCTCAGCCGATTTGAATGAATACTCCTTTGAGAGAAAGATTGATAAATTCTTCAAAAGATTGATGCAATTTTTATTGAGATTCATCACTGCTTAGTTCTTGAGATATTTGCCCTCAAACTCGAAACAGATTTTGGCAAAGAACAAGAGCGATTCCGTTGCACTTCATAATAAAGTACATTCCTACTGCTGGAGGCTAATGACACTTTACTGTTGAAGTAAACCGAGTTTGTGTGTCACCAGTAAAGCCTCCAATAGCATTTAGCAGTAGCAGGAATCCGTTTTATTACGAAGTGCAGTGGAATAATAGAAAACCGCTCTTGTTCACTGCCAAAATCACTGTTTTGATTTTGAGAGCGAATATCTCAGGAAGTAAGCAGAGTAAATTAATGAAAATTCCAGCAATCTTTTAAGAATTTCTTTATCTTTCATTTAAAAAAGGATTCATTTAAATCGGTTGAGGTTTGCGGTTGCTACAGCGAAACAGCTGCTGAGTTGTTTTTTTGGTGGACCCTGTATATGGAAACGGTACCATATTTTCCTTTTTTACAATTCAATAAATTAATCAAAGATGTATGTATGAATCAAAGATGAGCTTGCCGTAGGTAACGAATCGATGAGATAACTGGTAGCAAAAATTTTGACTGAATCTTTCTTGTTCGTTTGAACGACGTTCCAGGGTTCGTGCGTCTTTTGTATAGCAAAATTCCCTGACCTTTCCCTGACTTTTCCATGACCAATGTCAAAATTCCCTGATCAACCAGGGTCAGGAAAATGCAATGAATCTGAGAAAATTTTAAAAATTGGCTTTGTAAAACGCATTTAAACGGTATTCAGAGGGTAGATTTCCGGTTTAAGTGGTAGTATATAAAGTCTGAAGACCGATCTTCAAAAGAGTGTTGTGTTAAGTCCTGACAGGAACATTTGGCGACGAGATATTTCTGCTGCTATCAAATTTTTCCCTGACCAGACACCAAATTCCCTGACTTTTCCCTGATTCCCTGACTTTTTCAAAATTCCCTGACTTTTCCATGACTCCCTGACTTTCCAGGTCCCGCACGAACCCTGCGTTCGCTACAAAATGTACACAAATAATTCGATTTTTCATTATAATCCCTGGAGACCATTTAGTTTTTCGTCAATAATTTAAACTCTTTTTAAACTATTGTTCTCTTGAATAGCCTCGAAAGTTTTATGGATCAGGTGTAGCTGGGGGAATCAGGGAAGGTCAGAAATGGACTATAGGTATATAAATTAATTAACTTTCTTATGACTATACCATACATGTAACAGCTCCGGGCCGACCTGGGGGAGGGGGGTAGGGGGTTTCCTCAGGTGGGGGGTCGATGGGGGTTTCGCACAGATGGGGGCCCAAATTTCAAAAAGCTTCAAAACGCCTGGAAATGCGTTTTAGCACGTTTTTTTCAGCAAGGACGCTAAAAATCACTATTTTAAGCTGCCAAATAGCGTTTTAGAGCTAAAAACAAGCAAAAAATGACAAAAAGGGCTTCCAAAAACACCGATTTCTCTTAAATATCAGCAGTGGAAGCGCCAAATTCGTTTTCCAAAGGCTTTTCAAGTGAATTTTAGGCTAACAATTAGTGATTTCTGAGCCAGTTTGTTAATACTAGTACTCGTATTTTTTGCCTTAACCTGTCTCGGGGGGGGGGGGGTTGGCCTTTCCAGGTAACCCCCCAAACCCCTCTAGTATGGACTATACGACTCCGGAACGTGCCCTATACTGATGCGTGCGTTCCCCTAGGAGTAGATACCTATTTCTATATTTGGAAAACAGGGCCTACAGTCAGGAGCGTGCCATATACTGATGCGTCTTTAGGTAGGAGTACTTATACATTTGGAAAAACAGCCTCTTGGGGCGTGCCCTATGCTGATGTAGTGATCATTTTAGACTAGCCAGGCGAAGGGCTTTCAATTGATACCTATATAACATGACCATATTTGGACAATTTTGAAATTTTAGCAACAGATAATCGATATTTATCGATAAAACTTGTTAATAAATTTACAATTAATTAATTAATTATGATAGCTATGATCATCAAAAGGGATCTGTTGTTTCTGTTGTTTTGGGATCGGTTCCTGATGATTTCCCCGACCCCAGCTACACCTGATCCGAATAATTTTCTTTCTTTCTGTTCATTTCTATTTTAGTTGAGGTAGTTGTTGCCAGATCCAAAACCTAAAATCTCCCTGAATCGCGAAAAATCCTCCAAAAACAAAAATACGAAATCCCCGTTCAGAAGAGGATTGGGTGGGCGATCACTCGAATTGAAAACTTTTAACGCAGACGACCGAATGTGGTGAATGCTGACGATCTCTTCATTATTATTTTACACATCAACATCTAATTACTGCATTCTATATTCAGCTTTTTACCCGGGCGGGCACAAATCGCCTCCCCAAGAAGTTGGAAAGTTGGAAAAAGGAAAATATAAAAAATGGAAAATGCTTCCCGACAATTTGGAAATTAGGAAAACATGCACAAGAACAACCAACATCACCGGAAAAAAATTTCCATATCGGTAACGCCGGCAATTCGGCAACGGTATGAGATCAGATCCCGCCGTCACAATAGACTCATATGTTCAACCAGTTCGTAGTTAGCCCCACCCGGTTTAGTGGACTAAATTGCGAAAGAGGTTCAGTTTTAGATTTAGTATTTTCGAATGATGACAGAGTACAAAATGTATCGGTTGTGGAGCCGTTCTCAGAGAGTGATCATTGCGCAGTAGATTTTCAATTCTTATATTCCTGTGAGTTGCCTAAAAAATCCAAAGTTTTTCAGCATTTAAATTTTGCAAAAGCGAAAGCGTCAACCTATCATTCATTAAACAGCTTTTTCGCTGCTGTTGATTGGGAGGCGAGATTCAGACCTTGCTTTACTGTGGAGGAGAAATGGGACTGTTTTGTGGAAATCTTGAATACTGGTTTTTCTATGTTTGTTCCACAAAGACAAAACGCTGCCGGAAAAATTTACCCATTAAGTATTAGAAAAAAGCTGAGAAAAAAGCGTGAACTTTGGAGAAAGCGAAATCAAATTAATGGAGATGTAATCTATAGAAATTAAGCTCGAACTCTGAGAAATGATATCCGAAATTATGTAGAAAGTGAAGAAAAGCGGCAACTGGAGAGTGGCTCTTTAAACGCCTTCTACGGCCACGTTAGGAAGATCCTTAAGTATAAACATGAAGTACGACGTGTTGAAACGACCAGATGGTACTGTAACAGTAATTGAAGACGAAAAAGTAGAAATTTTAAATGAGTATTTTAGCTCAGTTTTTACTGAAGATAATGGTGTTTTGCCGGTTTTCGATAACCGAGTGCCTGCCCATATTTTGGTAGAAGATGTCAATCTTTCACCTCAAGTGGTCTACAGGTACTGTAAGAAATTGGAACCTAAGCTATCGAGATCACCAGATGGTATCCCTGCAGTTGTCCTTAAGAAATGTGCTTTAACTCTTGCTAACCCTTTGAGTATAATCTTTGAAGCTTCCTTAGCATCTGGAACCCTACCAGAAATCTGGCGAATGGCCAATGTCTGTCCTATTTTTAAGAAAGGTGATCAGTCAGAACCTTCAAATTATAGACCAGTGTCATTGACTTCACCTTGCTGTAAATTAATGGAGGCTATAGTGAGAGATCGTTTAGTCCAGTACTTACAAGTCAACCAATTGTTAGTCGAAGCACAGCACGGCTTTAGACCGGGTCGGTCTACTTGCACACAGCTACTTGAGTGCTTTGAGGATTGGACTGCGGCTGTTAGGGATAAAAAGGTAGTTGACGTAATATACAGGGTGTGTCAAAAAAAAACAACCCAGCAGAGTTTTTGCTGTAGCAACCGCAAATCTTAACCGATTTGAACGAATCCTGCTTTAAATTAAAGACGAATAAATTCTTGAAAGACTGGTGAAGGCCCTATTAAGATACGATGCTTAGTTCCCGAGATATTTTCCTTCAAACTCAAAACAGAGATTTTGGCAGTGAACAAGAGCGATTCCGTTGCACTTCACAACAAAACGGATTCCTACTGCTGAGGGGCAACAATACTTTTACAAATGAAGTAACCAAGCATGCGTGGCACCAGAAAAACCTCGTTACGTTAGCCCTGAGCAGTAGGAATCGGTTTTATTATGAAGTGCAACAGAATAATAAAAATCGCTCTTGTTCATTGCCAAAATCTGTTTTGATTTGAGTGAAAATATCTCAGGGACTAAGCATCGTATCTTAATAAAAGCTTGACCAATCTTTCAAGAATTAATTTATCTTTCATATAAAATAGGACTCACTGAAATCGGTTGAGATTTGCGGCTGCTACAGTAAAAAATCTGCTGGGTTGTTTTAATCTCTGTTGTTCACTGCAAAAATCTCTGGTTTGAATTTTAAAGCAATTATCTCAGGAACTAAGCAACGCATCTTAATAAAAGCTACACCAATCTTTCAAGAATTTATTTATCTTTCATTTAAAACAGGATTCATTCAAATCGGTTGAGATTTGCGGTTGCTACAGCAAAAAATCTGCTGGGTTGTTTTTTTTTTGACGCACCCTGTACCTAGTTTATGCCAAATGTTTTGACTCTGTATAACATGACAAACTAATACATAAGTTAATGCACTACGGAATTAAAGGACAACTCCTAAATTGGATTAGTGCTTTCCTCCACAACAGACTTCAGTCGGTTGTAATAGGTAGTAGCACCTCCAATGCAGTCAAAGTAAGGTCTGGCTGCCCGCAAGGTTCAGTATTGGGACCTTTACTCTTTCTAATCTATGCCAATGATCTTTTCTCTGTGGTTCAAAATTGTAATTTGAAACTTTATGCTGATGACGCTAAATTGTATGTATGCTTTGACAAAAATACTGATGTTTTTAATTTGCTCCAAGCAAACCTGAACAGGGTGTATGATTGGTCTAATCTTTGGCAACTACAGTTGTCACTATCAAAGTGTGATGTAATTCATATTGGTTATGGTAACCCTTCTCATAACTATGTAATTGGCGATACAATTTTAAGTAATAGGACAACAATAACCGATTTAGGCGTTATTGTATCTGATGATCTGAAATTCCATAAGCACATTGATCATATCTGTGCTAAGGCTAGACAACGGATACATTTGCTCTTTCGAGTGTTTAGAACAAAATCGGAAAAAGCACTAATAAGGGCGTATAATTCATATGTAAGACCTACAGTATACTGGAATATTGCTCCCCAGTCTGGAACCCTACTTATGTGGGTGATAAGGACAAACTAGAGAAAGTACAAAAAATGTTTACTCGAAGGTTATATTATAGATTGTATCCAAATCAGGAGAGACCTTCATATGGGGTTCGTTTACATAGGTTTAAGTTAGAGACGTTAGAAAAACGACGGTTGATAACTGACTTAAAAATGTGTTACCGTATTAACAGTGGGCATAGTTGTCTCTCCTTTGACAGATTTTACTCACGGCCCCGGCGAATGTCGCGACATCACAGAAACTCAAGAGCTCTCTATATGCCTATGTAGGTTTAGGATTGACGTGAGAAAACACGCCTTCTCTATAAGAACTGTACCATGTTGGAATAACCTTTCAGAATTTGTGGTTCAATCGGAGACTCTGGGTCTTTTTCCTAACCGCTTACAAACCGCTGGCTTGGGAGACTTTTTGAGTAATGACAGGTGGGATTAAGAGGCCAATGGGCCCTTCCCTTCCTCTTCTTCTGCAATAATCCTTGCACTAAACAAAGAAAATTATGGAACTATGCGTCTGTAATGATTTTGGTTATTTTTTCTGTGTTTTCTTTTGTTCACTCGTTGCTACGTATGTATGTGTTGTAGATGATAAACTTTCCTACCTTAAAAATGTCTTTCCAAAAGTTCCACAACAGAAGAATGGCAATGATTGCGGAGTTTTCATCTGTGCTTTTAGTTTTGCTGCGTTCATCTCATCTGATTGTCGAATTTTAGCTGCACAAGTGCCTATTCTAACAGCAGTTGAGCACTTACATGCACTATGCATGCACGTATTTCGTAAACTTCACTTACATGCTGATATATAGCACTGGATGCAGCTTTGTCCCTACCTATCTTTTTCCGCACTAGTTAACACCAACCATTTGGATTTCCTGTTGTAATACAGTATGTATGTACAGTTTTAGTCATTTGTGATACTCCGTTTTCAATTTTCTTGTTACATTTTCGAATTTCTATTATGAATTGCTATATATTTGATACACAAGCATTTTACATATAAATATTTAACTGTGCTTGCTTTTACTTCAAGTTAAAGTGTTTTGTCCTTTTTGTCATCACTGTGACCACCTACTGACGCTGCCTACAATTTAGAAATCGACTTCTGAGAGCTATGCTCAAAGAAAAATAACCCTATTTACAGTCATAAACGCGACTCTGAATCTATTTTAGCTTAGATTTAGATTTGTTGTCAGGCCATAAAAGGCAGTGATGACAAGTAGATAAATGGGTAGCACTGTGGTATTATGGGAAGGCAAGGGAGTCTGTGTGCAAGGCCACAGAATACGGGTTCTTCAGCTTTAACTGGCCAGGGACTTGCATAAAGTAAGATTTTTTTATAGTTCGACTTAGTGAATGAAATAATTTTGCGACTAGCAATCGTTTCCAGCATGAGCTGTTGCGCTCATCTTCTTCATTTTGCCCTTAATACTGCTTATTTCTCTTCTCTTATGCTGTAACTTGCGATTTTCCAACTTTCCTACTTTCGAGGAGGCGATTTGTGACATTGGAAAACCCGCAAAACTTGGTGTACCACTGCGTACCGCACGTCCTCACCGTTCCGTTTTTCTGGGGAGGCGATTTGGGTGCGTCGTTGGTATCTCCCGATCAAAGTGGCCCATTGTTCAGGCGGTCTGTACCAACGTGGTCCAAATGCAATTTCAGACCGTTTCGGCTTCTGCAATGCTGTGAAGTGAAACAGAGTCTTCTTTAAGCATGACCTGACGTAGAAAACCGAAGATTCGGATTAACTTATAAGAGCACAACCACTTTTTATGTGCGAACGCGTTCTTTGTTGGTTTCACAACGGTAACTCTTGCTGCTTGCTTGTATGCTTGTATCCGCCGGGGCCACGAGCCGTGAGTGGCTGTTAAGAGTGGCGGTTAAGTCTCGGCTGGCTTCATCCAGCTGAATGTGAAAAAACGCCTTAGCTATGTCTAGCTTGCTGAAAAGCTTGGCGCCTTGCAATTCGAGGAACAGCTCCTTCACGTTAGGCATTGGGTAGCGGTCAGGCACAACGTATTGGTTGAGAGGCGAGAGATCAGACGTGATCCGATATGAGCCATCCGGTTTGGGCAGTGTGACCATCTGCAACTGCCACTGAGCTTTGTCTACCGGCTCCCAGATGTCATTGTCATCCATCTCCTTGACCGCTATTGCCACTTGTTCACGTCGAGCGAACGGCACTGGACGCAGCTTCTTGGCAACCGGAACTGCGTTATCAGAGAGCTGAATGTGGTGCTGAAAGTCTGGAAAGCAACCAATTTTGTTGGACAACAAACTGGGAAAGTGCTCGGCGATGTATGCGGCATAATCGCGCGACGCTGCGTCTGCTGTGGCTTTGACCGAACGCACAGCATTGTCAACTTTCAGCAGTTTGGCGTAATGAGATTCTTGCCCACTACTGGCACACATGAGTCACCGACAACGTAAATGCGGGCATGTTGCATGCGACCGTTGATGCTAACATTAGCCCCGAATGAGCCACGCACACCTGCGATAGGACTATCGTCAAAATTGCGCAACGGGCAATTGTGGCGGCTAAGCGGCATGTCAGCGAAGTGCGCGTTGTACTGCGAGCTAGTGACTGTAGTGGCGTCCGACCCAGAATCGAGCTCGCAGTCTATAGGGACAAATCCTTTGCGACTGAGCACAAACATGCGACAGCAAAACTCGGAGTCTGGCGCGTGCGGCGTACTAGCCAACTTGCTGAGCCGCAGCGCTTTCTGACGAGCCGCGCCGGCTTGTCGTTTACTAAAACAGCAGCGCTCAAAGTGACCGATGTTGTGACAAAATCGGCACTCAACGTTTAGCGCCGGGCATTGCGGCGATTTATGCGCGTGCGTTAACTGACCACAACCAGCACAGGGCTTTGGGTCAGCTGTGGATTTGGCCGAAGTTTTGGCTCGAAACCGTCCCTTACCACCAGGATGTGCGCCCGAGCTACCCCCTTTTTTGAAAGATTGAGATTTGGTTGAACTAGAACCCAGCGCCCCAACCTTAGGCCCTAAAACAGAACGAGAAACAGACATATTTTGCAAATCAGAGGTAGCAGACTCGACCGATTGAATAATAGTCACAAAATCATTCAAATTCAAGTCGCTTTGGCGCAACAACTCACGCTTGGCATCGGGATTGAAGCAACCAATGGCCAGCTGTGTAGCCAAATGTTCGTCCTCGGCCGCTCCGACCGAAACGACAGTCCACTGCAAGCGATCGAAGTTCAGTCAGATAGTCCGAGATGGACTCTGAGGAAGCCTGCATGCGAGTGGCAAAATCGTAACGAGCACGCACGATGCTGGTCGGCTTGTCGAAAAAAGTCCGAACGGCTGCGGAGAAGTTGGCGTAGGTCGTCTCAGTAATGTCCTGAACGATCGGCTGTGTGCTGAACTGACGACCACCCTCTGTGCCCAGCTGCTGGCAGAGCAACCGGTTTTTCTGAATGTCTGTAAGCTGCTGTCCTTCTGGCAAGGCATCGGACAGGAGAGCCAGCCAGTTATCAAAACGGCTGAACCAGCCTCGGAAGTTGGGCATTTCGCTGGCATCCATCCAGAATGGCGGCGGGGCCGGAAGGGAGGGTGATGGATGAGCCATTATTCTCCAGAGTTCGAATTAGGCACTGCGTCGCCAATTAATGTGTTGTCCTCTGTATGGTGTACGAAGGGTGTGCGTACATACAGGTTTTACTAGAGACACAAATCTTTTAACAGACCGCCCTGTAGCTAGGGCTAAGACCAGACTCTCTCAACACCTGTGGCGTCCGCCGCCGGCTGCATTAATATAAACATGCCAAACGATGAGTGATGTGCAACCGAACCCTAGTCCTTTGGCGGCGGACGTTGGGGCGACACAACAGAAGGGGCAGGGTTGTTTGTAGGCAGGATTGCCCAATTGAAAGGCTCTGAAAAGAGCGCGGGCTGTCCTGAGCTGTTCGAAAGACAGTAGAACTAAAAAACCAAAACGAAACAAACAAAACCGAATCGGCCGATTCTCTCCCAGATGGTGCTCGGTTTAGCGAATCGGAGCTGACCAGTACATTGTACATGTGACTGGACAGAATGTTCAGGTGTATCGAAGAAGCAACACAACTGAAAGAGCTGAAATCGTTGCAACCTGAAGGAAAATCCACAATTTAATTGATTTCCTAACTGAATCGGCCGATTCTGTGGATAGTATTTTGGCACGGCGATTCCGAGTTGGCAAGAAGAGATGTGAGTGGCACAAAGCACATTGAATAAGTATCTCAGGTTGAAGAGCTTAAATCGTTGCAATCTGAAGGGAAATCGTCAATTTAATTGATTTCCACAACTGAATCGGCCGATTCTCCGGATAGTATTTCGACATGGCGATTCGGAGTTGGCCAAAAGAGATGTCAATGAAAGTACAAGACATATTGAAGAAGTATCACAGCTGAAAGAGTTGAAATCGATGCAATAGGAAGGAAAATCGTCCGTTTTACCAATTTCCACACCTGAATCGGCCGATTCTCCGGATTGTATTTCGGCATGGCGATTCGGAATTGGTCAGTAGAGATGTGAGTGAAAGCACAAAGCAGATTGACAGCTTGAAGAGTTGAAATCGTTGCAATCTGAGGGTAAATCCACAGTTTAATTGATTTCCACAACTGATTCGGCCGATTCTCGGGATAGTATTTCGGCATGGCGATTCGGAGTTGGCCAAGAGAGATGTGAGTGAAAGTAGAAAGCATATTGAAGAAGTATCACAGCCTGAAAACGTTCTGCCCATTGCACAAAATTCAGCGCCCGCAGCGTTACCTGCCGGTGCGAACGGCTTGAACGGCTCGACGGCTCGAAGAAACCGAATTGCCATTTGTAGAGTAAGATTCCTAAGTTTGAACGGGTTAACGAAATAAGCGGTTGTTAAAAACCAAGGAAGTGGGCGATTGGCTTTTTGCTTATGGAAACAAAACTACATGATCACTGGAAGAGGCACCAAAGGTTTGGTAAAGATCGCATGATCGGGAGAGGAGGAACGAATGTTTTTTTAAAACTCGTTAAGTGTTCAAACTTAGGGACCCGGTGCCTAAGTTTGAACACTAAACGGTTTGATGACTTGCTCAATGTTTAAACGGGGTTTCAAAGTTTGAACACTTTCTACGTTTAAAAAGAAGCTTAACAAACACGCTGCAACGTTGTTTTCGAAAAAACAACCACTTTATAAGCAGATAGCGGCATCAAAACGAAAGAACGTAATCACTAAGCGCCCGACTAATCTTTTATGTGTTCTTCGCAGAAAAACGGGTCGTCCTCATCGATCTGCTCCTTATAAAGCCTGTCAGTGCAATCAGAGCAGGTGAAATTTCTGCACCGGACGATTTTGCGACCTTGTTGAACTTTGTTGCCGCAATAGTAGCAGGTCTGTGCAAGAGAAGTGTCATCCCACTCACAGTTGCAAGAGTAACAGGTGTTGCTATCACCCTCCTCAGCATCTGATTCGTCAGATGAGCTGACCGTGGCAGCTCTAGCTCCAGATTTACGCTTTCTACCATTTAGCTTCTGTTTCTTGGCGGCAGCCGATTCTTCAGCTGATTTCAGCCGACTGCGTGCTTCAGCTGACGTTAAAATTTGGAATCTTTACACTACTATTTGAACTAGAAAGACACTAAAACAAATTTACAAACCAGTTTAGCGTAATATGTCACGTTTGAGCCAAGAAATATGGAAATATAGGGTGTGTTCAAACTTAGGCACCTTAGGTACAATTTCATACAGACGAAGCGGTGCGTTGCAGAAAAAATCTGATGTCACAGATGAAAAGAGCATATATGAAAACCTATTGTCCCGCCGGGTGCCTATGCTGTAACATTTATAGGGAGCTTAGCGCAAGACAATTAAAAAATTAGGTGTTGGACTAGTCACCGTTTCAGCTGCTCCTATTCCCTTACAACTGATCTTTGTTACGCAAAAGCAGAGCAGCAAATAGCCAACACCCCACACCACCTGCAAACCTTGAATCAAGGTTATAGCGCTTATAGAAATGGAGTACGGTGGCCGGGACCTTCCAGTGTTCAAACTTAGGCACCTGTTCAAACATAGGAATCTTACTCTATACGCGCCTTTTTTTACCTCAGATACGTCAAAGATTCTTGCCCCAATTTGGGATTTTTTGACTAATCCCAATCCATTTTTCCGGCCCATGTATGGTCAGCAAGCACGCAAAACTCTTGTGTTGATTGGATGCGAATTGTGGACTCTGAACTGAGACTGAATGAGATTGTCTATTATTCTCTTGTGTGTGTGTGAAGTCAACAACAAGTAATGGCACATGCGGAAGGAAAACAACAACAACACTCATTTTCCGCAGTCGACAAAAGTTTGTTTTGCTTTTTCTGCTGTTTGTTGTTTGTGTTCTGTGTATTTCTCGCTCTCTCCATTTGCTGTCGTGACTGCTAAATACATGATCAAACCTGACCAGCTACAGTCACGTCTCGTTAATCTGCCGGACAAGATTAGGCCAGGTCCAAATTTTCCCCCATGTTGTTATATGACTCGTTAATCCGGCCGGACAGAAGATTTGGGGGCCCAACTTCGAAATGTTTATGGTAAATTGATTCGTTAATCGGATTTGATTAATTTGGACAAAATCCATGCGCACTTTTTCAATTAAGGTGTGAATTTGGGTTAGGTGCAGCTGGTGGGGGGCATACATGTACTAGGGGGTTTGGGGGGTTACCCCCCCTGCTGGAAAGGCCAAACCCCCCTCACCCCCCCCCCCGAGACAGGTTAAAGGACCCCTCCCCCCGACCAAAAAATACAAGTGGTGGTAGTGGCTCCAGTACAGGGTTGTATATTTTTCCCAAAAAAACCTCGGCCTGTTTTTTTCCAGTTTTTTTCCGGTTTTTTTCCGGTTTTTTTCCTAAATCGCGGAAAAAAACTCCAGCCCAAGTTCTGAGTATTCTAGGCTGGTTTTATGATTCCTAACGCTTTCTAGCGCCTTCCTCAGTCTTGTTAGACCAGAAATACACGTGTTACATTGATATAAATCACGAAACAGGCATGAAACAGTGCCTGACAGGTTCCATAAACAACGCTATATGCAAATTTTCTTACAGCAGTTTGCATTTTTGTTTTTTCATGCCAAATTTGGTCTTTTTTATTGTTTTTCTAACAGTTTTGAGTCAGTATGGCCTATTATACATAGCAAAAGTCCGTTTTTTAAACGAAAAATGACGTAAATTAGCTATTTTTAGCTTGAGTTTTTTTCCGCGATTTATGTTTTTTTCCGACCCTTAGGATAAAAACCGGTTTTTTTCCGAAAAAAAACAGTTTTTTTCCGGTGTTTTTTTCCCACCTCACATCCCTGCTCCAGTATTAACAAACTGGGTCAGAAATCACTAATTTTTAGCCTAAAATTCACTTGAAAAGCCTTTGGAAACCGAATTTGGCGTTTCCACTGCTGATATTTAAGAAAAATCGGTGTTTTTGGAAGCTCTTTTTGTCATTTTTTGCTTGTTTTTAGCTTTAAAACGCTATTTGGCAGCTTTGGCAGCGATTTTTAGCGTCCTTACTGAAAAAAACGTACTAAAAACGCATTTCTAGGCGTTTTGGAGCTTTTTGCAATTTGGGACCCCCCACCTGGGCGAAACCCCCCCCCTACCCCCCTCCCCCAGGTCGGCCCGGAGCTGTTACATGTATGGTGGGGGAGAATCAGGGAAGGTCAGAAATGGACTATATACAGTATAGATAAAAAAAAATGTCCCATCGCTTTTTCGGCCTTCACTCAAACGTTTCGTTCTCAGTCATTTCTTTACCGATTTGGCTCAAATTTTCAGCAAAAATTAACAACATGGTTGGCTAAATATTCTGCAAGTTTAGTGCCAAAATTCCGACTCATACTGTTTTTATGACCCGAAAACTAGGAATGAGGGTGGTCCACGCAAATTTATTTTTTTTCGGTAATACAAGGAGTACAGTCTTGAAACTTGCAGGAATGATTGGTGTTGCTATTGGGCATAACATACTAAGCGGGCAGCCCTGTAGCTCAAAGGGCACTAAAATGGGGGAATTTCAAAAACATGAGTGAAAATCCCATAGTTGAGAAATCTGCACCTTCTAGAATCAAAGCACTGAATCTGTTGTTAATCAACATAGATTGTAGCAGGAAGTTCGACAAATAAATGAACCTGATATTTAAGCTCTGTTCCACACCATAGTAACCATCCCTGCAGCGTTTTTTAAAAATTGAAAATCTTTAGAATCGTCATTTTGCCGGTTTTACGAAGAAAAGTCATATTTCGTCATGTTTTTGAAATTCCCCCATTTTAGTGCCCTTTGAGCTACAGGGCTGCCCGCTTAATATGTTATGCCCAATAGCAACACCAATCATTCCTGCAAGTTTCAGGACTGTACTCCTTGTATTACCGAAAAAAAATAAATTTGCGTGGACCACCCTAATTCCTAGTTTTCGGGTCATAAAACCAGTATGAGTCGGAATTTTGGCACCACACTTGCAGAATATTTAGCCAACCATGTTGTTAATTTTTGCTGAAATTTTGAGCCAAATCGGTAAAGAAGTGACTGAGAACGAAACGTTTGAGTGAAGGCCGAAAAAGCGATGGGACATTCTTTTTATCTATACTGTATTAATTAATTAACTTTCTAATGATTATACGACTCTGGAACGTGCCCTATACTGATGCGTCCCTGTAAGGGTATTTTTATATTTGGAAAACAGGCCATCTGGAGCGTGCCATACTAATAATGCGTCGTCACTAGGGGTATTTTTATATTTGGCAAAACAGGCCCCCAGGGCCGATATGCTCATGTAGTGATCATTTGACTCGCCAGGCGAAGGGGTTTTCAAATGATATATGACACGACCATTTTGGACGATTTTGGAATTTTGCCAAAAAATTCGATAATCGTTATTTATCGATAGAATTCGTTAATTTATAATTAATTATGATTATTAAACACATTAATTTTTGTTTGGGATCGGTTCTTGATTCCCCCCAGCTACACCTGATCCTTGAATTTTCAATTGAATAATGCCTTTCGTTGAGTCAAAATGTGATTATTTGTTGCCTTTTTTAAGAGCTATAAATCAGCTGAAATTAGGTTTTGGCTTTTATTTAGGAGGTACAGCTGCAGAATCTGTAGTGCAACTAATAAAAATCTGTCATTTAAGCTTTTGCCCCTAAAAACAGCGTTTTAGCTTTGATTCGTTAACCCGCAAATTCGCTTATCCGAACAAATATTTGGCCGGTCCCAACTTTATCTGGATTAACGAGACATGACTGTACCAGCCTTGCCCCATTGCCTTCTGCTGCTCAAACTAGCCCCGGCACAGGCAGGCAGACTGACCTCTCTTACAATCAGGCACTTAACGCCGTTTATGGTACCGACACCATATAAGGTGCCGGTACCATATATGATACCGGTACCTAGGGTAGTGGTACCATATATGGTACCACCACAGGCAGTGTTGTTAGGCTCTATTTTTAAAAAAATGCTTTTTTTGAAGGCCCATTTCGAAAATTCTTTATTTTATTCACAGTATGGAAATTTTGGTGGAAAATCGCTGAATTTAGCCTCAGATATACATTAGCAGTGCAGTTCTATCAATTTCTTGCCTATTCTAAGCCTAAAAAAAGGTTTTGAAGGGCAGCAGCAACTCTGTGAGCAATGCTGCAGGTAGAATGTCGACTCTCAGGCTGTAACACTATGTTTGAACCAAAGTATCAGCTTTTGTATTTAAAGTTGCTTCTGATGCATCCTTGCATCTCCTACAAGCTATATTTCATGTTAGGAAAAAATTTTGAAAAAATATCATTAAAAATTCATAAAAAAGCTTCTTTTGAAAATTTTGAAAATTCATAAAAAAGCTTCTTTTTGGCTTTCAAAAAAATTTTTTTTACAACTCTAACCACAGGCCCCGAACGTGGGGATACCATATATGGTACCACTACCTACCCATATATGGTACCGGTACCTTATATGGTGTCGGTACCATAAACGGCGTTAAGTGCCTGCCTGACTGTCTTATAAAGAAGATATAGACGATGACTGTGCAGCTGACCAATGTGGCTCCCGGTGTAAAACTAAAGCGAAGGAAAATATGAAATAATTCTATTTTTCCACGGGAGTTATATGAGCAAATGATAGGTTTACCTCAGAAAGGCACTAGAATGGCAGCAGAACACATTTTTGGCGTCATGTGCACACCGAGAACCCGTCAACACCAGAAACCTTTGCGACTTGGTAGTTTTGGTAGTGACTTGGTTTTGGGATGCTGTGACTCAAGGCAGTGAGCTACTAACCTTTGAGCAAGAATGCGTAAAAGAGTAGCAAGAATGTGCCACTCAACGGCCGGCCGAGTGTGGATGCGCTGCACCTTAATTACCGGAAGGGTTGGAAAATTCGCGACCCCTTCGGTAATTGCGCATGCGCTTTATTGCAGCGCAACCTGATTTCTGAGCAAGCATGACGTTAACAAAATTTTAGTGATTTTCTACAGCGGCAATACGCTCCGTATTTCGACTAAGATCATCAATCGTCACAATAACTGAAGGAAGTGTCCAATTGCAAGATATCTGTGAAATGCATCAGGCTTTTTGCATTTGTGAAACTTTCCTTTTTGAATGCAGCACACGAGCTTGGCCATGTACACGTGCTACTGCATGCATATGCTAGATTTTAACTAGTGTTCCGACGATATCAAAACTTGTCGATATTCGATATCGATATTTTCAGTTCAATATCGATCGATATCGATATCGATATTTATAGTTATGCAAGAAAATGTGAAAATTTGAAAGAGCAAGCTGCTCTCGCTGCTTATCGTCAAGCACTGATGCAATCAGCGATCTGATATCAATTTAGTAGAGAATCGTAGAAAAAGTAGTAGGCCTTCTGAACCACTTCAATGAAAAGATTGACCCCTCAGGCCCATGCCCCATCCTCATTAGGCATAATGAGCTCAAACAGAATAGCGTATTTTAACTAATTTTAATAATAGATATGTGCCAAAAAAACCTTGCTTTTAGTAAAAGGTCGGACTTTTTTGCTTACCATTCTTTCAACCACCCATCAGCCGGCGGTACCCCTCAGGATTTGAAAATGTACCACCACTCAGTCAAAATACTAGTAGTTCATGTCTGCTTCTTCCCTCCTGCTTCAAGTGTGCGGAGTGAGCAGATCTTCAGTGTTGCTGCAGACATTTAAGAACCATACAGTATATGGGCCGGGAAAATGGGTTGGGGGTAGTCAAAATACAAAAATTTGGGGGTGGGCCTGCCGGTTTGGGGGATCGCGGCGATTATGGTGGGTGGGTCAGGAAGAAAAGCCGGCTTCAGGTCGGTGGGTGGGGTCGTGTGCGGGGATCGATCCCAAGCTTGAGGGTGGGCAACCCCCCCCCAGACCCCCGCGGCCTATGTACGTATGCTAAAGGACCAAAGCGTTGCTGTCAGAAAGCTGACAATGGCGAGAAATTGATGTTTCTGAAAGCTATCATGCCACTGTTAGGTTTTGACTAGAGAATCGATTTCTGAGTTGTTCAGGAAGCACTGTTTTTTACTGTTCCAGAGAAATATACTTGGTGTCAGTTTTGCATTATTTCCTGATTTTCCACACAAAAAATATCGAAAATATCGATGCGAAATATCGCGATATCGATATCGATATTGGAAATAGGGTCGATATATCGACTTTTCGATATCGATATCGATATATCGTCGGAACCCTAATTTTAACCTTTCCTTCCCATTATCATGTTGCCGTAGACTTTAGAAATCAACGGCGGCAGCTATATTCCCAAAGACAGATTGAATATCGCGCTCAAAAATCAGGTTGCACTGCAATAAAGCGCATGCGCAATTACCGGAGTGGTCACGAATTTCCCAACCCCTCCGGTAAGTATGGTGCAGCGAATCGACACCCGGAGGCCGCTGAGTGGTTTGAGAAAGGGGTGGACATTTTTTTGCCCATGTATGAAATTTGGTTGAATTCCGTTCGTACAGTTGCACGCCGCTAACGATCAAGCGTGTGGCACTTGGCGTGGGACATCTGTAACATGTAACAATTTCTAAGAACAAACACGCTACAGTGGTGGTGGTTGGTGTTGCATAGAAGCTTGTCGTTTCAGAGCTCTGTTCTCACTGCAATGCCAAAGGAGCGGCTAGTTGCGACCACAAAACTAAACTGTGCACGTGTAAGCCCGGCTATGCCGGCGATCTTTGCAAGAGCTGCAGCGGCAAATTTCACTACATGGCAGCAGACAATGCCTGCTATCGGTGCCCCTGCCAACTGAAATATTCCACCGGCACCTGTTACTTCGGTAAGAATCTTTTGAATGTCTGGATTTTGTGCGCCATAATACCTTATTGCTTCTAGACTTTCTGAACAGTGTACCGGGGATTTTCCTAAATAAGCCCTAGGGCGTTTGTTTAGTTTTGGCACTTTTCACAACTTCAATTCTAATCTAAATAAACGCCCAGGGGCCCTTGAAAAGTACTGTACATGGGGGTTTGTTTTTAAAAGGTAACTGCTTTCTGGGCGACAGCTGCCTGTCTCCGATTTGAATTTTCGGACTGATTTTTTGACAAAACCTAATAATTTCTTTAATGAAACACGTGCTTTTTTCCTCGATTTTTGAGGTAACCTATTTTTCGTAATATTTTTCTTTGGTTTATCTGAATAATCGCCCATGGGCGTTTATTTGGAAAGGCTTTTCAAATTGGTATTTGGGTGGCGTTTAAACCCGGTGAGGCTTTTAGTCGGTCTGCATCAGAAAAGTGAAATAATTCGAAACACTAAACAGCTTCAAATACTGGCGATTTTGTTTAGACGGCGATCGAGTAGTCTGTTCCCAGTGCCTGCCTGGCTTTGTCGGCTTCAACTGCGATGAAAGCAACATGGCCGCCGCCCCCATTAAATCCACCGAGCACCATTTCAACTCGGCAGGGCTGGTGATCGGACTGACCGTGCCTCTGATCTTGCTTACTGTAGTGTTGGGCTTTGTCCTCTTCTGCTACTGCCGCAGTGGCAGCCGTCGTAAGCGCCGGCCGACCGGCGACGATAAGCTGTTGCTGGCAGAGAACGCTGTCTGCGATCGGTTCGAGGACGTCTTCTCGCTGGAAGACGACGACGATCCGTTCGCCGAATTCGACGCTCCGCCCACCGCTGCCACTCAGTTTGAGCGCGCGCTCAATCGCCGGTCTGCCGATTTCTATTTTCTGACTGCCGCTGGAACTGTAACTGAACTGCCCGACCACTCCGGACAGCCGCTATGAGCCTCTGCTATTTCGGTGACTCCTGTGCTGTATAAAGGGGCTTGGTCATCTTATTTGGGTCGTCCACCTAGTGTTGTTAGGCTCTTTTTTAAAAAAAAAGCTTTTTTTTTGAAAGCCCATTTCGAAAATTTTTTATTTTATTCACAGTATGGAAATTTTGGGGGAAAATCGCTGAATTTAGCCTCAGATATACATTAGAAGTGCAGTTCTATCAATTTCTTGCCTATTCTAAGCATAAAAATAGGTTTTGAAGGGCAGCAGCCACTCTGTGAGCAATGCTGCAGGTAGAATATCGACTCTCAGGCTGTAACACTATGTTTGAAGCAAAGTATCAGCTTTTGCATTTAAAGTTGCTTCTGATGCATCCTTGCATCTCCTACAAGCTATATTTCATGCTAGGAAAAAATTTTGAAAAAAAAATTTCGAAATGAAAAATTTTCATAAAAAAAGCTTTTTTTTTGGCTTTCAAAAAAAATTTTTTTTTACAACTCTACGTCCACCCGTTATGCAAGTATACTGTAATAGTGACGGCAACTGTGTCTGTACCTTCGATACAGGATATCGTACTCTATTTTGGTCTTAGGACTGGAAGGATGAGTTGGGTAGTCAAAATCCGAAGGTTTTGCGGTGGGCCTGCCGATTTGGTGCTGGTAGCTGAGCTGGGTGGGTCTATAAAGAGAATTCTGTTTAAAATGGGTGGACGACGAACCGAAATTGGGAGTGTGTAAAATGCCAGACCCCCTGGACCATGTGTGATTTTGGTACCAAACACTTGGTGCAGTTGAGTTTTAATGATTCTGTGTGTTATTGTTTTACAGATTCTTAAATTGCGCCAAGTTTTGGCAAGAGCCATTTAGCTTTTATAATTTCTAATAGACGGCCCCAGAATGTGACCGTTTACTAATGTTTTGCTGTGCATATCTGTACCTGTTTTTAGTTATACAGTCAGGTCAGGGATTTCTAGACATTGATCGGCTAGCTTGTGTGGAACTTGAGTGTGATGGTGTAGGCCTTCTCAGTTGATACCATGAACATGTATCTTGTATGTACTGTCTGTAGAGTACCGATGTCTGGAAACACGATAGATGTCGAGAAATCCTTGACTGATATGCTGAACGACTTTTGTTCTTTGACTACGAACGCGTAATCATTTAGTGCCTCTGTTCTGATGGATCTGAGCTTAACAGTATTACGGTGCCTACAAAACCAGCGTGCACTTACATAGTAGGTAGCTAGTTAGAGTATGGAAATGCATCATTGTGCGTAGATAGTCCGGCACTTAGCGAGGTATCAGGTACATACAGTACCAGTAGTCATACATGGGCCGGGGTGGTAAGGGGGTATACCCCTCCCCCTCGGTCGGCCATACCCCCCCTCGGCCGGCCATACCCCCCTCCCCACCCCCCTCCCGGAGGGAGGAAATTTTCGCTTATTTAAGGCAAAATAGGCGTTTTTTTTGCCTTTTTTCGGGGTGGGGACCGCCCCGAGGTCTCAACCCTCCCACCCCCCTCCGGATTTTTCCGGCCCATGTATGCCCATAGTATGCTATATAATTAATGTATAATCGTTTTCGGACTTTAGCAGTGTTTATGGTAAGGTGTCCGTACTTCCGACGGTCTGTCACTCAATGTCCTTGATAGTTGTAATTCCTGTACAGTAATAGTAACTGCTGGGCAAATTCTTATTTGTTTCTGATCCAATTATACGAGTCCTAGGCTAGGCCGGCCTGTCTAAGTACCGATTAGTACGTGCGATTAGATGCATGTATGTAGTTTTGTTTTTAAGACTCTGACACCAAAAACGGCAATTGCATATGATTGGTGCTATGTATTATTTTGGTTCGAATTGAACGTAGCTTTTATATTTTGCAATCTCAAAAAACTTTCATCTTCCATTGTTCTGTGCACAGCAACATCTCTAAAACAGGTAAAACAATTATTGTACAATGACGAATTGAAGGTCAAATTTCACTGATAAACAGTACGTACATCCTTCCAACCAAATGTTTTCACCGAGTATGCAAATTTTGCACCGCCCGTCAAACTTGCTGACAACTGGCCGGTCAACGGTCTCAGGACGAGTCATTAGCGATTTTCTTGGGTAGCGTGACCGTTCGTCATGATGGACAATATGCTTGCTTCCGAGCAGTACGACTCTTCGACCAAGACGGCTACTTACGACGTCGGCGAGCAGGTTTAATTCAAGTGTTTTATTCTATTGTACAAGTATCTAACTGTTTGTATTGTAGGCCACTCCTAATGTTAAGCTTCTTAGCACCAAAAGCGTCGACACGACACAGCGCCAGGCACAGAAACAGGACGGTTCGGCTGTGAAGGCACCGGCGCCGACTTTGTACAACACTTCTTTGTAAGCTATTAGCCCATCCGTTAAGGTTTTCAGCCACAAGGCTATTTTTCTACCTCGTCCGAATTGTCTGGGAAGCTACTTTCGGTCCTGCAAAATTTAGTTGTATTAGCGTGTTTGAGCGACTTTTGGCACACTGAACCCTCTAATTTTTGCTCACCCGTTATACAGGGTCCGCCAAAAAAAACAATCCAGCAGATTTTTCTGCTGTAGCAACCGCAAATCTCAACCTATTTGAATGAATCCTCCTTTTTAAATGAAACATAAATAAATCCTCAAAATACTGCTTAAATTTTCATTACTGTACTCCGGTTATTTCCTGAGATATTGGCTCTCAAATTCAAAACAGTGATTTTGGCAGTGAACAAGAGCGATTTTCTATTATTCCACTACATTCGTAATAAAACGGATTCCTGCTACTGCTAAATGCTATTGGAGGCTTTACTGGTGACACAGAAACTCGGTTTACCTCAACAGTAAAGTGTCATTAGCCTCCAGCAGTAGGAATCTGCTTTATTATGAAGTGCAACGGAATCGCTCTTGTTTTTTGCCAAAATCTGTTTCAACTTAGAAGGCAAAAATCTCAAGAACTAAACTGTGAATCTCAATAAAAATTGCACCAATCTTTGAAGAATTTAGCAATCTTTCATTCAAAAAAGGGTTCATTCAAAACGGTTGAGATTCATGGTTGCAAAAGTAAAAAATCTGCTGGGTTGTTCTTCATCGCTCTTGTTCATTGCCAAAATCTTTGTTTTGACTTTGAGGACAAATATCTCAGGAACTAAGCAGGCTATCTTAACAAACGTTGCATCAATCTTTCAAGAATTTATTTATCTTTCATTTAAAAAAGGTTTCATTCAAATAGTTTCAGATTTGAGGTTGCTACATCAAAAAATCTGCTGGGTTTTTTTTTGTATGACACTGTATATATGTATTCGTAGTTGTGTTTGCAGGTACGAGGAAGACGAGTGTATATGCGGTCCGAGCGGCCAGTGTTCCAAGCTGGGCGAGTGGTGTCCGTGTTGGCTGGGTGTGCACATGCGCAACAAAAAGACCAAGATCGTGGTAGCGGCGTTGGCCCTGGCCGTGCTCCTTCTGCTCATCATCATCCTCCCGCTCATCCTCACTGACTCATCCTCCTCCACCGACGGTCGCGCCGCTCACCAGAACGATCAAAAGTCACAGCACGGCACTGTCGAGCAACCGGGGGGTGAGCTTGGAACCGCTGCAAATAGCGCAGTTTTACTTTCACTCAACAGTCGCATTCCTTGACCTTTGAGGTCCCGATTCCATGGTAATAAATCAAGTGACAGATTCTGTTCTATACAGTACTAGTAGGGATGGGCAATGCAATGTCCGCGCTGCGCGGTTTAGAAAATACAAAAAGCGCCCAAAAGGTGGTCCGAAAACGGTTTTCGTAACGTCAAGCGCAAATTCTTTTGTTTTGGTTTAGTTATTGATAGGAGGAAGTGATGTATTTATATGAAACAGATTATGAGCTATCGAATAAGATGCACTTTAAATCATAATTTAGCCGTTGAAGGGAATTTTCCTCTCGAAATCTGAATTGGTCGTTTTTAACGTCCATTTCAACGTCCAACGCAACACCCCAATTTTTGACAATTCCACTTTTCGCCTGTCTGCACTGAAAGTAAAAATCAGCTAGATTTGTACACATGCTTACTGCCATGAACATCGTCCACATAGCCACCCACCCACGCCCCCTAACAAGTCCCTGAATACTCAGTCAGAACACCACCCCGAACAAGTTTCCGAACACTTAGGACTTAGGGACAGTTTAGAGACACTTTGTTCGTGGGGTGTTCGGATGCTGTTGGGCCAGGTGTTCGTGAACACCTTAAACTATGGGCTCAGTGTTCCCTTTGTGTTCGGCGAAATAGGCGAACGCGTTCACAGGCCTGTTAACACAAATTATGTTCGCCTCAAGGGTTGGTTGGAAAGCGTTACTGGCAGTGTGTGCTAATGTAGCAAGTTGATGGTTTTAGGAGAGTTGGGTCGGAACATGACGTTGGACGGCGGAAACGAGACGGAACCGACAACACAACCATTAACAATCAGACCTGGTCAACGCCGAATGTGAGTTTGTCCGAGCTGAACACAACCACCAGACACAACAGCACTACAGCCGCCTCCAGCAGCTCCTCCACATCGACCACCATTACCACCACTACATCGGAGACCACCACCACCACGTCCAGCAGCACCACCACTGCGTCGAAGAAAACGGCTCCCCCGCTCTTGCCGACCAGGAAGTCAAACGTCGATTCGGGGCTGAGTCACGTTGCAGTCAGTGACCCGCCTGATGTGAACATAGACATTAACTATGTTAATAAGGTGGGGTGGTCGGGACAAACAGCAATAGACTGAGCCCTACTAGTCTGTTCTGTCTGTCACCTACATACTGTAGGTCTCGTTCTATTCCTGTCGTCCCGTCCTACCTTGGTGTTAGTAATTATCTCTCCATCATCACTACTGTATCTACAGATCAGTGGCGCTTCCGCTAATTTTACTGTGATGCTTATCTCGGTATTAGTTTCGTTTTTGTATGTTTATCTTGGTCCAGTTCTTCAGTTTTTAACTTGTCCTGTGCGAAGTTACATACTCTGGCACTTTACACATGATTGCATAAAAAATAATGCGTTTTGACTGAACCTTGGCCCGTATCGACTGATGCAATCTGGTGCCAGTCAGTGCGAATGGCGCCCGATGAATGATGTAATAATCAGCAATAGTAAACCAATCTGTAGTGTTGCTGCTACGGCGCAGACAGTCTAGTTTCGTTCCTTCTATCATGAAAATCGGCTTCATCGGTGCCGGAAAAATGGCTCAGGCCTTGGCCAGGGGAATGATTGCTTCAGGTTTGGTTGCTTCATTTCTACCTGTTTAGCTATTACTCGATACTGCCTACTTTTAGGGAAATTTACTCCCGATTCTATAATGGCTAGCTCCCCTAAACACGACTACCCTATTCTGAACAAAATGCAGGCAAGCTGAGACCTTTTACTATTGATAATGGCAAAATAGAAACGGTTTATTGCAGTCGATGGGAGTGCAAGTGACACACGACAATCTGGAAATTGCGCACAAAAACGACGTCGTATTTCTGGCGGTCAAGCCACCGCTGGTGCGCAAGGTAGCCGCAGAAATCGCGCCCACTTTGAACAAAGAGAAACTAGTGGTTTCGATTGCTCTCGGAATTACAATCCGCAGCATCGAATCGGTCAGTTCGGTGCACTGCTGATATTTGCAGTCTTACATGCTTCTTGCAGTTGTTACCGAGCAAGGCGAGAGTGGCGAGAGTAATGCCCAACACACAGTCACTGGTCCGAGCGGGAGCTTCGGCGTACAGCATGGGAGACGCCTGTCAGGACGGCGATTCCCAGATAGTCGGCGACCTGCTGGAGTGCGTCGGCTACGCAGTGGAGGTGCCTGAATCGTTGGTGGACCCGGTGACCGGACTGAGTGGCAGTGGACCCTCTTATGTAAGTAGAGTACCGGACTCTTTTGAGGGGTGAGGTTCTTAGAAGTGAGAAGGCTCTTTTCTGGCCGTCTGGCTTTGCTGAGCTCGAAAAAGAGGTCTTTGAAGTGTCTGGTGAAAATGAAGTAGATGACCGGGTTGATGGCAGAGCTGGTGATCACCAGATAGTTGCTGAGGTCCTGCACGAACACCAACGGATGGTTGGGAGGCAGATCCTGGTCGTAGAGCATCGTGTACACGTGTCGAATGCCGACACGCAGGCCCAGCGAGAGCGTGCGACAGCCGAAGAAGAGCAGAATCACTGCCAAAATCATCAGGGCGTTCCGGTACTCCTGCGTCTCGTGCTTCCGGAACAGCAGCTGCACGTGCGTCGAGCGCGCTCGAAAGCGCTGTCGCAGCTCTTTCTGTTCGCCGATGGCCTTGACGATTCGAACGTTGAGAATGGTGAGCAGAACCAGCGGTCCGAGATAAGTGACAGAAGAGTGCAACACGTCCGTGACAGCTTGGTAGGTGGGGTGTCTGCGCAGAGCGGTGCTGTTCAGAATCACTGTGCCGTTGCGTCGAACCCACTGCATCTCTGCATAGCGGATTAGGTTGACGCCTAAACGAAATCATCTAATCAAACCGACTGCCTACATTTACAGTCAAAGCACAGTACCACAGCCCGACTAGGACTCAGAAGTTACAGTCAGAAATGAAACGCACACGACCTCTAAGGCACATGTGCACGTACTGTATGTACCAGATACGGTCATCTCTTGTCACAGCGGTGCCATAGGCACATTAGGCATACAGTATGTACCGGGTTTTACCGTAAATAAGTCCATGGGGTTGTTTTTAGGTATTGGCACTTTTTTGGACCTAAACATTGAAACCGAAAATAAGTGGTGGGCAAATTCATGGAAACTTCATTTAACCGTCTTTCTCAGTCAAATGAAATAGAACCGAGCTAAATGCAATCGATCAATGCTCTGTTATTGAATAGTGATCTTGTCAATAGCATTGCATTTTGCATTCACTGTTTCTCGTTTTTCCAGTATTTACCTTGTTTTTCGTAACATTTTTTGCGTGTTTTAACGGGTTTTACATGCCAAAACTGCCAATTTCCGCCCTCGAGACGCACAAAATGTTGAAACCAAACATAAGCCCATGGGCAGCCCATCGGTACCCAAATTTGTCGCCAATCAGACGAAAAGGTCCGCAAAATACGTCTGAAGTTAAACAGATTCCTTTTCACACTTGGGACAGAGTTTATGGAGTCGGCGTCCATTTTGGGCCAAAGTTAGAGGAGGGCCAACCCTTTGGCCGATGCGGCAGACAACACAGTTGCTAAGTTCGTACTAAGAACTCTTGGCACCATACATACCGTATGCAGAGATAAGTTAATTTTCTGAGAGCCCTAGAACTATTAATTATTGACGGCACGTCTTGCTGCATACTGGAAAGACCTACCTAAAGACAGGAGGCAAACGACGCTAATTGTGCGTTTGCTGCGACGCACGCAATGCCACCAAGAGCGCGTGGAGCGCGGCAAACAGACTTCGACGTAGCGCTGCACACAGGCAGTGGCCAGCGTCCACACCGACGCATAGCTGGAGGCCATCAGCAGCGGGTACAACATGCGCACCGTGTAGACATTGAGCGTGTGCAAAGGGCCGTTGGCCAAGCGCTGGTCGACCGGTCGGACGAACTGTTCAGCAGCCGGCATCACAATCACCAAAAGTCCCAGCAGCAGCTGGAGACAGTCGGAAATGCAGAGCGCTATCAGATAGTGGATGAGGATTCGTTTGCGCGCGCAGTAGCGCCACCACTGTAGCAAGAGAACTTTGGCGAAGACGTAGAGAGCAAAGAGATTGAGCAACAAGCCCAGAATACAGCTGGTCGGCTCCAGATAGACGTTGAGCACGCAGGACATCAAGTAGTAAGAGGAGAGGTTGGCCACGGCTGGGTTGAAGCAGGGCTCGGTCATGATGGCACCTGTGACTTGTGGAGTGCCTCTGGTACTGGCACAGGAGTTGTGAGCGCTAATGAGAGTCAATGTTGCAGATGTTCTGCGCCATTGAAGCGTTGGCGGACGGAGGAGTAAAGATGGGAATGTCGCGCGAGTTGGCTATCAAATTGGCGCGCACACGTTGCTGGTGAGTTTTATACGTAAGTAGTAGTCCGGGAACGCCGGAGATTGGCCTTTCGGAAGGGGTCAGTTGATTCGGAAGTCATTATCAAACACGCACACGGTGGCTCTGTCGGCTCTCTGGCTAATCAATAGACACCTCGACACGTTTCGTTCAGCATTCTTTACGACTGATCTGCCACTATAATTCGCTTCTTACAATTTTGCGACTTAGACGCAGACACACCGGCTAAAAGACCGGATATGCTTTTCTTTCCTTGTTTACTGCCTGTAGCCAACTGTTACCATGGTAGAAACTTAATCTGTAGAAACATTCTTTAAGCCCCAATTAGCATAATTAGCAGGGTCGGAGAACACATCCGCTTTCAGTAGCGTAACCGGGGTGGGCACGCCCTTTTCCGACCGAGGTAGGCAGAAATAATCAATCAAAATTATGAAAAGCTACTGTATGTATTGAATAGAAGTGTAAGGTGAGAAGAAAAAATACAAGACATGGACAGAGTAGGGTTATTTTACTACTCCCTATGCGATAAACGACGTATGCGCTAAAACTGTAGTTAGTTTTGCCTTCTAAAAGGTGAGAGCTCATTGTCTCTGCTGAATAAGTGGTTTCACGCCGTGACAGTGACAGTGTACAGGGCGCAGCCAAGATGGTCTTAGAGACTGGAAAGCACCCGGCCGAACTGAAGGACGAAGTGCAGTCACCGGAAGGGTTGCCGATCTACGCCATGCACCAACTGGAACGGTCGGCCTTCCGTGGAATTTTGATGGACGCTGTCGAAGCGGCCTGTCTGCGATCCAGAGAAACCGGCGAACAAGCAAAACGATCCGATAATTTTAAAGGACTCTTGTGATGTTTTTTGCTCATTATTAGAACAGAAATACAACGTGGCTTTCTGTAACAAACTAACGTGATTGCACAAAGAACGGACTACACAGTACGTATGACAGTCTAACTACCGGCGACTGTTACCAGCGTAACGCAGGGCCACGAAACACATCAAAGGTTTTAGTCGAATAAACATACACAAACAGTGAACAAACAATGAAAAGCCGTAAAACGTACAATCAGCATGTCAATAAGGACACAATTCACAGAACGGAACCAGTGTTGTTCCCAGTAAATTTACTGAGTAAAAGTTACTCGGTACTTCGTTATTTTGAATTAAAGTAGTACTTTTACTGACCGGTAAAAAATTTCTTTCACTTTACTTACTAAATACCGAGTTTCAAATTTCAATTATTGAATTTAATTAACCTGGTAAACTGAGTTGTTTACTGAGTAAAAGGCGCTACAATAGGTGGCTTGCCGCACATCTGCAGAAATTGTACGATTTTCTAGCATTTATCGGTCTGTTCGCTACAAGAACAGTTTTTGTAAATGGATTTGCATTTTTCACTGCTTGCATAGGCTAAAGTTTTCTTTGCGCGCTTGAATTGCTATCATCGGATGGAATTGTAGGCATAGGAGTACGGGTATAGTATTGTATTGTTTGCTGACCAACCTTTTTGCATCTATCTTGAACTGTGAAATAATGACAAAGCTAGAAGAAAACCCTGTCTATTTTGTGCTGATATTTCACCTAATAAAGCCAACAGAATCTCCAGTCTAGCAATATGTATGCGTGCATATTTTAAGATACACAGAGCTAATTAGTTATATCAGGTTAACATTTTCAGATAAATTATGAGAG